>CADEHL010000883.1:6782738-6805238 GCA_902827135.1 Harpagifer antarcticus | reverse complement strand
ACATTCACAGAGAAGACGACAACAATTGTCTCTTGCACGAAGCAAGGTTATACAAAAAACAAATGACCCCGAACATGAAATACCTTCACGGAGTGCGTCGATGCGCGAGCTGTCATCCAAAGAACAGGAGGGTTTAGCTAGCGCCTCACTGCAATCTTTAAAGGTCGTTTTCTCAAAATGAGTTTTGTCTCCTACTCTGAGTTCGAAATTTCAACTTCAGAAGCACGTAGAGACACCAAACCTTCCAGTTATATTCCTATCAATATTATGAAGGCTTTTACAGAAGGGTTTGTTCATATATAATTCATAGCCTGAATTATACAACATTGTATACCTAAAAACATGGCGAAAATGGATATTTTAGGGCTGTTGACAGTATTTTCTGATTTATTGAGTGATAAAAAGAGATATCCAATATCCCTTCTGTAAAAGCCTTAGATACTAATATGACTACAAAATGAAACAAGAATTTGGAACCTGGCTTTATCCAAAGTTCAGATTTCGATTCCTGAAATGTGTTAAAATATGTGCATATTTAATGAGATAATGGCTAATTTGCATATTTAAACATGCTATTTCAGAAAACTTGTAATACAAAAGACAATTGCCTTATTGTAAGACATTAACTGGAGAAATTTCTAGCTGATACCTTTAAGTTAAAAAAATTACCCTATTCACCTGGGGTGTCTCGCCTTAAATTGTAATACACGTTTCTAAATGATGCCGACGTAGCAACATACCGGTTAGTAAAAACCATGAATTAATGCTTTGACAAGTCTGCAGACAGACGGCAGGCGAAAAACCTTTTAGAATGTTTGTTTTCTGAATGGAGCTTGGCTAAGCTAAGGTTATATATGCTCCGACCGTCCACACTCACAACAACGGCCTATACAGACATAAATAAACCAGCGACTGTATTCTCCATGACACAGAAAGTCTGTGGTTTGTACTTGTTTAACTTTTGTCTAGTTTCTGAACAGATCGTATCTGTCCCCGGCTGTTTGAAGAGCAAGCATGGGAAACAAAAGACAGCATTTACCTGTTTGCATCCAGCTAGCCATGCCTTTCTGGTGTACCAGCTACGTGAGAAGCCTTGTTGATACGTTTTGTCTTTTTCACGAGCTTGCTGTGATATATACAAATCGGGTTGGTCCGGTCCAAGGTCTTTAAGTATTAATTTATCTCCCAAACTTCTCCTTTCGAAAGGATTGGAGAGTAGCTCTTGCACGGAATTGGGTGCGGACCGAGGTCCAGCGACTCCACCTGCACACCATTCTCATCCAACTACTGCGTCACCTTGGTCACTCACGAGTCTAAAAAACAACTCACGTCAACGCACGTAAGCAACGTGAGCGCCCTCGTGACCAAAATATTTGACGGCGCTGATTGGCTGAAATTATGTTGCGGCGGCACAGTTTACTATTGAGACTTTTGCAACGTGCTGGTTGCTGCTGTTTGGCTCGGGGGCTCCGCCCGGTAATGATAAACTAATGCCATGGGCAAGGCCAGGCAGGAAACATGTGACTTATCAGTAACTTTAGACATCGTAACACAATTTTAAACGAGATTTTATTGTAGATTATACATTTTACTGATACCAATTGTATGATATTTACCTTGTTCATTAAAAATAAAAATATAAAATATATATATTTTTTAAATATTTTTTTTTAAATATTTTTTTTTTAATTTCATTTTTTTTTTTGTATGTGGGAAGAGGTGGGGCGGCGCCCCTATGGGCCGGCCGCCACTGTTTATAAGTGTAAAGAATACTATAAAGTGAAACTTATTTAAATGATATAATGTTGTTTGGGTTTCTGACCTCGCTTTTGTGTCCGATTGATAATACAAATGTCCCATATTCTCATATCCGGTTTATTGTCTTCAATTTAGTTCATCAGAAGGACCATTAACAATGGACTGCTTGACCTTTGCCTTTGTGTGTCAGTGTGTCTGGACTTAAATTAATTCATTAACAAAACAGTATTCTGTAGAACTTGTGTTGTAAATAGATTTACTCTGTCCAGCTCCACCACAGAAAAAGCAACACTTGCTGGAGCAGAATAAACCAGGAAAATCAAATGGTTGCTTTTAACAGATCTTTGTCCCATGAACTAATCCTTCATTAACCATTAATAAACCCATAGTTACACTTTATAGACAATCGATGATGGGCACAATATATGTTGTAAACAATGGTGCGCTTGTCCTCCTGCAGAGAGAGGAGCACACGGAGCACGTCCCCTGGCTGGTGGTCACCATCCCCCTCACCACGCTGTGTGTGCTGGTGGCCATCCTGGTGGTGTTCTGCATGGTCATGACAGCGCGGAAGAAGCGTCAGTCAGAGGGCACATACAGCCCCAGCTCCCAGGAGGTGGCTGGGGCCAGGCTGGAGATGGGCAGTGTACTCAAAGTGCCCCCCGAGGAGAGGCTGATCTGAGGCCAGAGGATGTGTACAGGGCTCCTGCCCCACGAGGAAGACATGGAGGATAAATCAATGACTGATCCTCCACCTGGGAACACAGCTTATGTCGAGGTCTCACAGATGGACAGGTGAAGACCAGAGAGATACTCCCCTGTCGGGCGGGGTGGGGGTGGGGTGGAATACTAAAATCAGGTCAGGACCATGTGAACAAAAGTCATTTTGGATTTTAAGAAATGTTGCACTGGCTGGACAACACTGAAACTGAGCTCCACATGATGAAGGGACAAGTATTCAGGAAAAACAATCAGGCCGCCCTCCTTTACCATCACAATCCCTATTAAACACACATTTGCAAGACATATGTGTTTTTATTGTGAAACAGATGCTCATTTACATCCTGTTGTTGTCCTGCTAGAGGTCACTTGCTAATGCTAATCCCACATGACTTCAACTCTTTCATCAAAATGGGTTTGGCCCCTGATATCCTCCTTCAACTTTACATCTGTGTTTTTGGTCTGCCTCAAAAATGTGAAGAAGCAGAAGAAGGAATGTATTTGTGAATCAAACCTGATGTTCTGTTTTGTTGAATCAGAGATGTGGAATTTTTACAAAATGTTCATGTACTCAGTTACGGAGTCATTTCTCCTTATTTAAGCTTCTGCAGTCTGTGAATGAAGACATACAAACAGTTCATACGATGGAGCCTGACTCCGAACCCCCAACAGAACATGTGAATGAATGACTCTTGCTGTAATATATTGTCAATGTGCACTGTACAGGCTGCCTATTATTGGTCACTGTGTAATAATGCTGTCACTTTGTGTTGTGTATCATTTGCTGCAAAAGTTAAAGTCACTGTATTTTTTGTAATCATTTCTCTGGGAACAGAACAGGATTTTTTTGTATGCTGTATGTAAGTTGTCAGTGTTTTTGGATATAAATAACTTTTTTCAGATGTCTAGAAAAAAGGAGAATTCAGCAAAGTCTAGTTAAATTGTATCTAATTTAAAGAAATGTCCTTAAAGTCAGATGGCACTACCCTCACATTTGAAGTCCAGGAAGTCTCCCTGCTCACTCCCCTTTCACTTTGTCCTCTCCAGGGCTCCTAACTGAACAACCAGCACTGCAGGAAACTGAAGGTTCTGATGTGACCCATGTATTGTATTTCATGAAATAGAACCGGTTGTGAAAGGAAAGTATCATGCAAATCAGAGCTAAATATGAATTAGATAAACTCTTGTCATTACTATTCAGAGTAGTATTGAATGGCATTTTAAAAGAGCGATATGTATGAATTTCATCATGGCCTGTAAAGTTTTAGGTATGGGTTGGCATAATGTCAATCATTTTCAAGATATTACAGTTATCTCTGATTTATATAATCCAATCTAGTACAACTAACCCAATATTGCTTAAATGTGGTTAATCAGACACTGTATGGCTTAAAGTATAGAGACATCACTGTCCAATGTAAAACCCTGTCCAATGTAAAACCCATTCCTGTTCAAACATGACAATGCCCTCAGTCATCCCAGTTATGTACCTGACTGAGGTATCGCAGCACATCATTACCATGGTTTGAATAAAATACGACAAGCTCTCCAGCATCAGACCAGATCGACTAAGAGTCTTACTGTAGGGCCTGTGGGAAGCTGACAAGCCTGACATGCAAACGTTTATTTTGTTCCCTCAGATTCATTCAGATCTACTTGTAGTATTCGACATAATGACCATGACCTGTGGTCGTAAAATGTGAACCTCACAATTATCATTTATAATTTTGACCCAGCCCAAATGTGTACCTGGGTCGGGTCTAAGTTCCTCAAAGCTGAGTGGACCCCATTCATGATATCTATTGTCTGTTTAATATCTTGTTGTTTTGTTGTAATTCCAGGAATTAGATATGGTTCAGTGGAAATACTAAATATTTATTTACGGTACATTTAAACTGATCCATACTGCTGCTTCTCTCTCTGAGGTTGTTACAACTGGCTACATGCAGGCTTTAATACAAGTCAGAAATCACTAAATGTCCTTTCATGTGCATCATGAAACGACAGTATGTGCCTTCCTGTTTCCTGCATCCATCAAACACAGATGCACCCTTTGTGAGGACTGTATTTCAAAGAGAGGTTAATGAAAGGAAGAACCTCAGGACACATATTCAAACATTGTTTAATTCATTATGGTATTGTACAGACCTACTGTGATATGGTGTTGTTACTTAACAGCAGGACATCCACAGGACAGCTTTGCACAGAATGGTAGTGATTTCACACTGGAGTTGTTTTAAGTAAAGCCGTACCATGTACAGCACATCTACATTCCATGTTTTTTTTCTTCCAAAACAGGTTATATTTACTTTAGGGAATAACTAGGATTTAGATTATGAGTGATAGTGATAAACACAGATTTAACAACATAACTGTATTAGGTTAGTTCCAAGCAATAAGATTAAGTTGAACCTAATTTTTTAAAACATATAATTATTGCTTTCAACTAACCTAATACAGTATTGGAAAATCTGTTGTCATAACACATTTAGTTAAAGTCAACGTTTCAGTTATTCAGTGCACTTCATAGAAAACCTTTTTAAGTGAATATCTCCTTTTGAAGTAAATCTCTTTATTAGTAAGTGTGCATATGAGGAAGATTTTGTGTTTAATGGTCATTTTGTGCATTTAGTTTGAAATGGCGCTTCAACTGAATGAATGTCAGCGGGCATGAAATGTGTTCAAAGAAAAATAAAAACAAAAGAAAATGAATTATCTTGATGGATGTGTTTTGGTTGTTCCCATTCCAAACAGTAAAATAAAAAATACTCTTACAAGGTTCAATATTTTCAATGAAAATCGAGTGGGGGGGGTAATGACAGAAACCTTACAATACAGCATTTTCACTTAATTCCCTTCTAAGAGGTGTTACATTGAACGTAATGTGTAATTTGTAATAACACCGTCTATTAAAAAAATAAGCAAATGTATCACTTATATAAAAATCATCAAGGTAACGATGTCTTCAAAATAAGAAAACGTCAATCCATCAATGATGAATTAATGACTTTACAACTCTTTTTAGGGTTTTAATGGACATAATTGTTTGCAATAGAATATTTCGCTTCACCAGTAGGAATGTTTTTCTGGATTGCCGGTTATAACTGAAGAAAAAAACCTCAGAAACACTGATAGAAAAAGTAGTTGAACTGTTGAACCCTTCAAAAGTTCTTAATATCTCATCAAGATATTCAAAGATATCTTGATGAGCAGTATTCAAAATGCAATTAGATGCGATAATACTTTATTAGTCAGATCACAGATCACAGTAGCTCCATTTGCTACATCAGAATCAGAATGGGTTTTATTACCAAGTAGGTTTATAAATACGAAAAATGTGCTTTGGTATAAGTGGTGCATACAAAGACACAGAAAGAGGAATACTTAGCAAAACAAAATAAAATAAAAATAGGACTGTTATTACAGCTATTTAAACAAATGTTTTAAGACTATTATAACAAATTAACAATATGTACATATAAAAAACACTATGTTGTATTTAAAGTGGAGAGCTGTGCTGTTTTAAAAGAGGTAGTGGGGAGAATAAGTGTGAAACATGTGCAACATGTGCAGGATTTACAATTTTAAAAACAACAAGATGTTGCTCACATGATGTGCTTTAATGTGATGCATGATGTGTTTCTGGGCTAGATAAAGAGTCAGTGTCAGTGGTGTGGGGGCCGGGCCTTGTTTAAGAGGCCGGTAGCGGAGGGGAAGAAACTGTTCAGGTCGCGAGAGGTATTGGTCCTGATGTAGCGCAGCCTCCTGCCAGAGGGGAGGGGGGTGAACAGTTTGTGTCCAGAGTGGGAGGGGTCGGCCACTATCTTCCCTGCCCGCCTCAGGGTCCTGGAGGCATGCAGGTCGTGGAGGGATGGCAGATTACAGCCGATCACCTTCTCTGCAGAGCAGATGACACGCTGCAGCCTGCCCTTATCCTTGGCTGTGGCGTACCAGATGGTGATGGAGGAGGTGAGGATGGACTCCATGATGGAGGTGTAGAAGTTCACCATCATCGTCTTTGGCAGGTTGAATTTCTTCAGCTGCCTCAGGAAGAACATCCTCTGCTGGGCTTTTTTGTGAGGGAGCAGATGTTCTGCTCCCTTTTGAGGTCCTGGGCGATGATGGTGCCCAAACGGAAAGACTCCACAGCGGTTACTGGGGAGTCACACAGAGTGATGGGGAGTCACACAGAGTGATGGGGGTGGGTGGGGCTGCGTTCTTCCTAAAGTCCACAACCATCTCCACTGTCTTGAGAGCATTAAGCTCCAGGTGGTTGTCCCTGCACCAGGTCACCAGATGATCCATCTCCCACCTGTAGGCAGACTCGCCCCCACCAGAGATGAGTCCGATGAGCGTGGTGTCGTCTGACCTTCAGGAGTTTGACAGACTGGTGACTGGAGGTGCAGCTGTTGGTATACAGGCAGAAGAGCAGAGGGGAAAGAATGCAGCCTTGAGGGGAACCGGTGCTGATGGTCCGGGGGTCAGAGACGTGTTTCTCCAGCCTCAAGTGCTGCTTCCTGTCAGACAGGAAGTCTGTGATCCACCTGCAGGTGGAGTCCAGCAGTTGGTTGCGTTGGAATTGTCAGTTCACCTTAGGTTCCTAGCGGAGTGAAATGACCCGGAAGTACCTCGGTGGCAGCCATGATAAGAGCTGTTGGAATTCTCTAGATGAAAGGAAAAGAGGTTTCAAACTTCCTTTATAACCTCCTTTAGCTTAGGAAACACTGGACCTTCCTTCACGAAAGGAAAGGAGAAAATGCTGCCCCACAATGCCTTGCTGCCGAAACATTTACCGAAACACAATATTCGGCCGTTCACATAAACAACCGAGGACCGAGAAATTAGTATCATGAAAATTACGGTGCTTATTCAGCATTTTACAACTTATGCCGTAACTTGCCAAAGTTCTTTGTTCTGAATGTTCATCACCATAATAATCAAAAGGAGAAATATGAACGTTACTTTTTAACTGTAAAATTATCAATTTAAGTCAACATTTCTCAGTGTTTACTGAGCTGTATGGGGTTTATCAAAGTTGTTTAAAAATGTTTGAATGGTGATATACAAAGTGATAGATGTTAATATTTTAAAATATTTTTCATATAATCATCTCATTGGGATTCATGTGAATACGTGTGGACCAGAGGGTGACAACAATACTTTTCACGTTACATTATTATTTCAGTTCCAACCTAATGAAGAACATATTTTTCACTGTTGTCGACGTTCATAAAGCATGAATAAAACAACACCATAATATCGCGTGGTGCAATATGGAGGTTAGGAAAATACAATATAACAAGACCCTCTAAGGTACATTAGATCTGGGGATTTAACTCTGTGTTTGATTTGAGGATTGACTGGTGCACAAAGGAGTGCTTCAGTCTGTCACGGTTGAGTGAAGGAAGCAGGACCCAAGCGCAGATAACTTTGATAAACCTTTATTTCAAGGCTAAAATGGAACGAATACAGACAAACACAGAACACTCACCGGTGAAGTCCGTCACCAACAAAAGAAGCACCGACACTGAACACAGCACGAGACAAGACTAAATACAGGGAGGGATAATTACAAGACACAGGTGAACACAATCGACAAACGAGACACAGGTGAGGAGGGAGGAGAAAAACACAAGAGCCACAGGTGAACACAATTAGCTAACGAGACACAGGTGAGGAGGGAGGAGACACACAGGGACACTAACGACAGGAGGAAAACATGACAGAGAACAGTGAAAACACCCAAACCTAGACAGAACCCCCCCCTCAAGGGACGGATTCCAGACGTCCCTAAACCCCAACACAAAAATCCAAAAAAAATCCAGCAGGGTGGGTGGAGGGGGTCCGGAGGAGGGACGTATCCCTAGGCCACCAGGGTGGGTGGAGGGGGTCCGGAGGACGGGACTAAGCTGACCGCCCAGGAGCCCAGTAGGGGACCAGGAAGGGATCTCGGGCGGACGGCCCGGGGGCACGGCAGAAGCCGAGAAGGGGGACTCGGGCGGACGGCCTGGGGGCAAGGCAGAGTCCATGGTGGGGATCTCGGGCGGACGGCCCGGGGGCAAGGCAGAGTCCATGGTGGGGCGAAGGCCACAGCGGGCGAACTCAGGGGGCCGAGCATGAGGGCGAAGGCAGCGGCAGGAAGAGTCAGGGGGCCGGGCTCGAGGACGAGGGCAGCGGCAGGAAGAGTCAGGGGGCCGGGCTCGAGGACGAGGGCAGCGGCAGGAAGAGTCAGGGGGCCGGGCTCGAGGACGAGGGCAGCGGCAGGAAGAGTCAGGGGGCCGGGCCCGCGGACGAAGACCGCGGCTCACAGAGGGTCGGGATCGAGGGCGAAGACCAGACAGCTCCGGAGGCCGGGCAGGACCCGGTGTCGGCCGGACAGGAACCGGAGCCGGCGGGACAGGCTTCGGCAGGATCCCCCACGGAAGAGGACCAGGAGTTGGCAGGACCCCCAGCAGGAGAGCGGTTGGCGGGACCTCCGACGAGACAGGACAAAGGGTTGGCAGGACCCCCGGCAGGAGAGTAGTCGGCGGGGCCTCCAACGGGACAGGACACAGGGTTGGCAGGACCCCCGGCAGGAGAGTAGTCGGCGGGGCCTCCAACGGGACAGGACACAGGGTTGGCAGGACCCCCGGCAGGAGAGTAGTCGGCGGGGCCTCCAACGGAACAGGACATAGGGTTGGCAGGACCCCCGGCAGGAGAGTAGTCGGCGGGGCCTCCAACGGGACAGGACACAGGGTTGGCCGGACCCCCGGCAGGAGAGTAGTCGGCGGGGCCTCCAACGGAACAGGACATAGGGTTGGCAGGACCCCCGGCAGGAGAGTAGTCGGCGGGGCCTCCAACGAGACCGGACAAAGGGTTGGCAGGAACCCCGGCAGGAGAGTAGTCGGCGGGGCCTCCAACGGGACAAGACATGGGGTTGGCAGGACCCCCGGCAGAGGGCTAGTCTGCGGGACCTCCAACTGGACAAGACATGGGGTTGGCAGGACCCCCGGCTGAGGGCTAGTCTGCGGGACCTCCAACTGGACGGGACATGGGGTTGGCAGGACCCCCGGCAGAAGACTAGTCTGCGGGACCTCCAACTGGACAGGACATGAGGTTGGCAGGACCCCCAGCGGAACCTCCAACGGTACAGGACATGGGGTTGGCAGGACCCCCGGCAGAAGACTAGTCTGCGGGACCTCCAACTGGACATGAGTAGGGGCTTGAGTGGGGACTCGAGAGAGGGCTTGAGAGGGAACTTGAGAGGAAACTGGAGAGTGGACTCGAGAAGGAACTCGAGAGGTAACTCGAGAGGGGACCTGAGAGGGGACTTGAGAGGGGACCTGAGACGTGACTAGAGGTGGGACTGGAGAAGGGACTAGAGAAGGGACTAGGACAGCTGGGGCCAGAGCTAAGGCTGGAAACATGGCTGCTGGGGCCAGAACTGGGGCTGGAACCATGGCTGCTGGGGCCTGTACTGGGGCCGGAACTATGGCTGTGTGGGCCGGTTCTGTAGCCGGAACCATGACTCTTGGGGCTCGGATTGCTAGCCTGGACTTGCGACTCCTTCTCCTAGAAGCCGCCTGAAGGCTCCGTGGACCTCCAAAAGCCAGCCGAGTTCCAGAAAACGCCTCTTGGACAGGAGCAGGAACTGGGGCGGAAGCACTGGTTGACTCCAGACGGAACACACCGAGACGTTTATAGTCCGCAGGCTGGAAATCACACGCCCAGATGAAGTTCAACATCCAGTCAGGTAAGAACTTCACCAAGTCCGGTTTCTCCATAGCCAACCGGTGCGCCTCTACCAGAGCGGCCTCCTTCTGCCGAACACTGGACGCTCCCCTCCACCAATCATAGCAGCAAGCCAAAGCAAATGAAAAATGCTGTAATTCCACCTCAAATGGGTCATCTGCTGGGTCCATCTCTGGTCGGTGCTTTCTGTCACGGTTGAGTGAAGGAAGCAGGACCCAAGCGCAGATAACTTTGATAAACCTTTATTTCAAGGCTAAAATGGAACGAATACAGACAAACACAGAACACTCACCGGTGAAGTCCGTCACCAACAAAAGAAGCACCGACACTGAACACAGCACGAGACAAGACTAAATACAGGGAGGGATAATTACAAGACACAGGTGAACACAATCGACAAACGAGACACAGGTGAGGAGGGAGGAGAAAAACACAAGAGCCACAGGTGAACACAATTAGCTAACGAGACACAGGTGAGGAGGGAGGAGACACACAGGGACACTAACGACAGGAGGAAAACATGACAGAGAACAGTGAAAACACCCAAACCTAGACAGAACTGTGACACAGTCTGACTTTATGGAATCGCGGGACCCTGTATCTCCGATATTTATGGTAGGCTGATTCATAGAGTTTCTCACAGGGTTGACCTACAACCTTTGAGCAGATGTTTTACTTTAAAGCGGTGGAAAACACTTGTACCATGTAGTATTGCAATACTGTAGAACACTCAGAAACACAGATGTAAAAAACAGAAGAATAATTTGTCTACTGGCCCCAGAGGACCTAAGGCAGACACAGATATATTCTAGAAATAATCCTGGTTTATCTATTTCCTGTTATATTATTATTTATGTAGAACATCCACAACCCTCCTCTGGCGATGGTCTGATCCTGCTGCTAATAAAGCTTGCCTTTTGTTGTTGTTGTTGTTGTTGTTGTTGTTAATACCCTTTCTGTTCTGGGTTTTGACAAAACTACCTTTCTGCATAGATACCACTGGAGGAAACTGACAATATTTTTCTTGTAATATGTTTTGTTACTTGGGTGAACTAAGCCATTAAAATGTGTCACAGAGATTTCCGAACTCTTTCTCTGTCAGTGCACTGACCAACACACTCTCACTCCCTAAGCGTCCAGGAGCGATGTTTGGTCAGTGTCCGTGGCGTCCAGTTGTGACGCTCCTAGGCTCCTTCAGCCTCATAAAGGGACGCAAATAGCTTTAAACTAATTGCAATGTATTCCCATCTGCGGCGGGATTTGACGCTCATGGAAGCACGGCATTCGTTTATGTCGGCTGCCCTTAAAGGCAATGTGAGCGTCCATTCTCATTGGATAACGGAGAATTGTACACCCGGAAGTAAGTATTCCCCTTACTGTCGATTGATTTTACAGCGATATCTGCACTACTCCTCGACTAAAAAACACCAGATTATTCTTGTTAATTACACAACATTGATTGGTTTAAATTG
Source organism: Harpagifer antarcticus (assembly GCA_902827135.1). Classification (NCBI taxonomy): domain Eukaryota; kingdom Metazoa; phylum Chordata; class Actinopteri; order Perciformes; family Harpagiferidae; genus Harpagifer; species Harpagifer antarcticus. Next base: position 6,793,557 of record CADEHL010000883.1, on the reverse strand, counting down.
TGTGCAACGAGTAAAGGATGGCAGAAGACACTACACTACCCATAATCCCCAGCTATCGTTTGGACTACACCATGTGCTCTGTAAAATAATACTTTATTCCGAGTGTGCTTGCTTTTCTCTTTGAAAGTCATCACATAACGGCATTGTAATACACGGTTCGGCTGCATTAAATATTACATATCTGCCGTAGTTCTGTATTTATAGAGCCCTGATGAGAAGACTTCTAGACAAACATGAGGAACTGAAAACGTGACGTGGATCATAAATATATCAGCAATTAAACAACATCTTACATTTCTTTTCACACAATACGTCTCCTTGCAGTATCAACACTAATTCGGCTGACTTTTATATTTGATCCAATTGGTAGATAGGCTGTATTTACACCATAAAGGTGCACAGCTGATATAAAGGGACACCTAGTGGTTAAAGCATGTTATTGAATTTCATTATTTGTATTATTAGATATTAATAGGATCCCTATAAAGTATATTCATTACTCGTTATTCTCTACTAATAGTTTTCATTTAATTTCAAACCTTTATTTAGACAGATAGGTCCCTTGAGATCATGGATCTCTTTTACAAGGGAGACCTGCATCAATTAGTTCCACATGAAACATAAAAACAAACAATAGAGGACATCATATTTACATATTCACAAATACTTACAAACACCCATAGTGTCATAAAGCATTTCGTGCAGACGTGCCTTAAAAACATTCAGAGAAACAAAATTGCACAATTTCAATTTGGACTGTAGGCTGTTCCAAGCAAGTGGAGCTGCGCACATAAAAGCTGTCTTACCTAAGACAGTCCTCACTCTTGGTACATCTAATAAGACTACATCCTGTGATCTCAGACAATAGCTGCTTGCAACTTTCTGCTTTACCAGAGAACAGATGTAATACGGGAGTTTGCCCAACATAGCTTTATAAATAAAAGTGTACCAGTGACTGAGCCTCCGTACAGAGAGTGATGGTAAACCTGCCCTGGTATACAGTGTACAGTGATGTGTAAGCGTTTTACAATTTGTGACAAATCTCAGAGCACTGTGATACGCAGCATCCAATTTGCTCAGGTAATTGGCAGGTGCATTCATATACAACAAATCACCATAGTCCAGCACAGGTAAAAAGGTCACAGTGACTAGCCTTTTCCTGGCCTCAAGCGAGAAACAGGACTTGTTTCTGTAAAAGAACCCTAACTTAACCCTCAGTTTTTTAAAGCAGGTTATTGACATGATGTTTAAAAGAGAGACAATCATCAAGCCAGATACCAAGGTATTTGTAACAGGCAACAACTTCAAGTTTTGTTCCTTGCGTAGTTACAATATCTGAAACAGACTCTGGTGTCTTTTTTGCTTTTGAAAAGAGCATTACCATGGTTTTATCCACATTTAAAAGAAGCTTTAATTCAGAGAGCTGAGTCTGAATAGTATTAAAAACAGCCTGTAATTTAATAACAGCCTCTTTAATGGAGGGACCTGCACAATACATCACAGTATCATCCGCATAAAAATGTAAAGTAGCTTCATCCACATTCTCACCTACGCTGTTAATATATATGGAGAATAAAAGTGGTCCTAAAACAGAACCTTGTGGTACACCATTAGACATGTTTAACCACTCAGAAGACAGCCCATCAAAATGAACACATTGGGACCTTTCAGAGAGGTAGTTCACAAACCACCCCACTGCATGGCTGGATATGCCAATACTGAGTAGCCTCTGCTTTAAAATGCGATGATCAACGATGTCAAACGCTTTGGAAAGGTCAATAAACAGAGCTGCACAACTCTGCTTATTATGTAAAATACTAGTAATGTCATTTACCACTTTCATTGTCGCAGTGATGGTGCTGTGTTTCTTTCTGAATCCTGACTGGTGTTTAGTCAGGATATCATTTAAACATAAAAACTCCTTTACTTGTTCACTCACAAGTCGTTCGAGCACCTTAGCCAGAACTGACCATTTTGAGATTGGCTTATAGTTATTTAAAATAGTTGCCTCCCCTCCTTTCAGTAAAGGCAAGACATAAGCAGACTTCCATACTTTTGGGATTGTATTCGTGCTGAGGGAGAGGTTAAAAAGAGAAGTAAGAGGTGGAGCAATAAAATCTGCAGCTATCTTTAAAAAGAAAGGTTCTAAGTTATCCGGGCCAGCCGGTTTCCTAGGATCTAACTTGGATAATGCTTCATGAACAATACCAATAGTTAAAGGAGTAAAACTGAAAGGGTTTTCCAGACCACATTGTTCAGAGTCAAGGATTGGAGCGTTCACAGAAGCAGAAGTACAGTCAGGGACAGAATCAAACAGAGAGCCACAAGACACAAAATGCTTATTAAGGCAATTTAGCATAGTAGCCCTGTCTGATATAATGCCAGATACTGTGGTGAGGCACGGAGGTAGCTCATTTGGGATATCACCAGTGGAAATCGATTTTATGGCTTTCCAAAATTTCCCAGGATTATTCAGGTTTTCTGTGGTAACTGACAAACGTGGTGGACCCGTTCAAATCCAGTTTTGGACAGTCTGCCGTGGTTCCATCCCATTTCAAGTGCTGTTCGAAGGCTGGTGTAACCCTCGGAGCACACAAAATATTTGTTTCTCCGAATCGAAGGGAAAAAATACAAAAGCATTGCACACAATTTAAACCAATCAATGTTGTGTAATTAACAAGGATAATCTGGTGTTTTTTAGTCGATGTGTAGTGCAGATATCACTGTAGAATCAATCAACAGTAAGGGGAATACTTACTTCCGGGTGTACAATTCTCCGTTATCCAATGGGAATGGACGCTCACATTGTCTTTAAGGGCAGCCGACACAAACTAATGCCGTGCTTCCATGAGCGTCAAATCTCGCCGCAGATGGGAATACATTGCAATCAGTTTAAAGCTATTTGCGTCCCTTTATGAAGCTGAAGGAGCCTAGGAGCGTCACAACTGGACGCCACGGACACTGACCAAACGTCGCTCCTGGACGATTAGGGAGTGAGAGTGTGTTGCACTGACTCATAATCTTTGTGACTAACCCTAAACCCTCTGGTCCCAATGGGGCTGCAACAGGAACACTGCTATATAACATATTAAGATATAACATTGAGACCAGTATCTACACCAGGGGTATTCAACTCAAATTCAACGAGGTCCAGGTAGAGAAAATCTCCCCATGCAAAGGTCCGGAACATCAAAATGTCTAAGTTGCTTTATGAATTAGTGTGATATATATTGAAGTAGCCTGCAGCTTTATCAACATCTGCATGTAATCAACAACTGACTGCCAATCAAATAAAGAAAGTACAATTCATAAACAACAATATGTATTGTCAATTAACATTGAACTATACAGATATACAGTCAAATACTGTGGATATGTGTAATGTTCCTCTCGGGCTGCATTTAGCAAATAAATAGAGAAAATACATAAAATAGATTTTGAAAATGTATGCATCTTAAAAGTGCTTAATTTTAGATAAATAAAATAAAGTGTAGCAGCAGCTTGAGTTTCCCTTTTTCTTTGTTAACCGTTTCACATCATGACTTAACAGTTTCAGACGATTATAGAACAATATCAGTCTTTACACATCATAACAATTGAACAGTTTTAAAGTTTCTCTTTCTTTCTTATATTGCAGTCCCTCACTTTTTTAATTCAGTGCGAGATTTGAGCTCGAGTTTGTCCTGCCAGGAGTTTAAATCTGGTTCTGAAATGGTGTCAGGGCCATTGTCATACACACATGCAGGTGCTCATTGGTAAGCCTCGGTTAGCTCATTGGTTAGCCTCGGTTAGCTCATTGGTTAGCCTTGGTTAGCCTGCCCTGGAATCATATTTAGTTTTAATTTTGATCCTGGTGGACTGATCATATTGGGCTCTGAGACTGCTTATTTTTTGTGACCTCAGTTCTGACTTGAGAGGGAATGTTTGGTCAAACACTTTATGTTTTGTCTCATAGTGGCGTTTTGGCACTTTTAATGAGCGCCACGGTCTCTGAACAAATGAGACACACTGGCTCTGTGCTCCCAGTGGGCAGGATGAACATGAATGAGTCCACTCAGGGTTAAAAGCTCTGTTCTCACTGTCCACTTTCCTCTTCTTGGAGAGCGCCATGTGTAATTATGTGCCTCTCCCTGTCTGCCGCTAACACGCCTGTTCACTCTCCTTTCTGCTTCTCTCCCTGTATCGCTAATTATTCTCTTCACTCACTTTCATCTTCACGTCATCTCTTCTTCTGTGTTTTTCTCCCTGTATCGCTCACCCGTCTCTTTCGACCCCTGTCGGCGGCGGTTAAAATAGAATCGCACCGTCAAAATTGAAATCCCCTATTAATGTATTGATTATAGGTCCGGGTCCGTATAGGTCGGCGTCTGGGTCCGGATCTGGACCGCGGTCCGTCTGTTGCCGACCCCTGATCTACACCCTCTGTGTGCAGATACATTTGGGATAATATCCAATCACAGACCTTTTTCAGTTACATATTTGAGATCACATCTTAGAGCTAGTGTACGGTGGCCGACAACGGCCCAAAACATTTCCAATGGGAGAAAAGCGCAAATCTGAAAAACACAAATCTGCCAATCATGCATCACCGACTTGACAACACATGCAGCATTTAGAAAACAGTCAGCAACTTGAGGAAACATGCGCAGCGTTTACTAAAAGCTGCAGAAACCAAATGCTGCAAATACAAAATGCTGAAGAAGCTCAAAACAAACAGAGGGACGCAGACAGCTGGTAGACCAGGGGACAATAAAGAGTGACGCACACAGCTGGGAGACCAGGGGACACTAAAGAGTGACGCACAAAGCTGGGAGACCAGGGGACACTAAAGAGTGATGCACACATCTGGGAGACCAGGGGACACTAAAGAGTGACGCACACAGCTGGGAGACCAGGGGACACTAAAGAGTGACGCACACAGCTGGGAGACCAGGGGACACTAAAGAGTGACGCACACATCTGGGAGACCAGGGGACACTAAAGAGTGACGCACAAAGCTGGGAGACCAGGGGACACTAAATAGTGACGCACACAGCTGGGAGGCCAGGGGACACTAAAGAATGACACACAAAGCTGGGAGACCAGGGGACACTAAAGAGTGACACACACATCTGGGAGACCAGGGGACAATAAAGAGTGACGCACACAGCTGGGAGACCAGGGGACACTAAAGAGTGACGCACAAAGCTGGGAGACCAGGGGACACTAAAGAGTGATGCACACATCTGGGAGACCAGGGGACACTAAAGAGTGACGCACACAGCTGGGAGACCAGGGGACACTAAAGAGTGACGCACAAAGCTGGGAGACCAGGGGACACTAAAGAGTGACGCACACAGCTGGGAGACCAGGGGACACTAAAGAGTGACGCACAAAGCTGGGAGACCAGGGGACACTAAATAGTGACGCACACAGCTGGGAGGCCAGGGGACACTAAAGAATGACACACAAAGCTGGGAGACCAGGGGACACTAAAGAGTGACACACACATCTGGGAGACCAGGGGACAATAAAGAGTGACGCACACAGCTGGGAGACCAGGGGACACTAAAGAGTGACGCACAAAGCTGGGAGACCAGGGGACACTAAAGAGTGATGCACACATCTGGGAGACCAGGGGACACTAAAGAGTGACGCACACAGCTGGGAGACCAGGGGACACTAAAGAGTGACGCACAAAGCTGGGGCTGGAGCACTTGGTGATGTTCAGGATTATAAAGTTGTCTGTTTCATAATTGTAAGTGTTTTGTCAGTACATTTGGAAATCACTACTTTATTGCCACATGGGATCCATGCAGATATGAAGAAATGACACGAAGAAAGTTATCTGAAACAGACCCTCATAGCCAAGTCCATGTGAAGAATATAAATAGAGCTTACTTTAGCAATTTAACTATACCCTGCACTATTGCTGGCCTGGAATCACCCGTGCTTACCAAAGCTCTCACTCAGAAGTCTTCTTATTTTACAACTTTTCGTTAGGATGTTTGAGCCAGAAGAGGCTAAGTTTATTGTCCTTTTCAATTGGTTGGTCGGATTGTTTTCTCAAAAAAGTGAACATATTGTATTAATAGCATCTGAAAACAGAACAGCTTAAAATGTAGTGTGGTCTGATCTGACATTTTATCAAAGTGTTCTGACTGCAAAATCATGTTCACGACATTGCCATTGAGTTTTTACCTAATTAGTCAAAATCTACGATAACCTGCTCTTTTAGGAAATACATTTTTTAACAACTTAAGCTATATTTGTTACCTGATTTTGGTCTTCATAGAGGAAGTTTAGGTCTTGAGTGACAGAATTGAACCTTTTGGGGTTTTGGTCTTTTTAAGGGATTTGTTTTAGAATAAGATGAATATAGAAATGCACAAACTACATTGTTAGGCCTTTTGAGCCAACAGCAAAAAAACAGCAAAAAAAAGTGCCAAAATTCAGTCAATTGTGAGCAGTTAGTTCTCACAATGGACTGTGATTATAATTGTTTACCATCTATTTGTGATATTTTTACAACCTTATAGTTGTACTTTATGAGAAGGTTCTTGTCATTTTATAGTGAATGCAGAGTGTAACCCTGGTTTAAAATCATTATTAGATTTGCTGTCACCAAACTCAAATGTCAACCATGTCCCACATGTCCTTCACTATGACATATATTGACATTTTGCTATACAAATAAACTTCATTATAGACTCTCCCTCCCTGGCCCTCATGGTGCACCCCCCATCCTCCAGCACCTCCTCCTCCACCCATCTGCCCCCGCTCTCCCTGACTGGATGGCTGGTTGGCAAGTGACAGGACTGACAGACGAGGTCTGTTCCTGGGTTAGTATCATGTCGGCGGGGAGCTAAGCCTCCCGGCGGTGTCAGCCATCATAGTGCCAGCTCCAGGTCTAATGAGGGAGCCTGCCGCTGAGGCATTCCCTCCCCGGTGTCAGGCATCGGCCGACAAATCAGCAGTGCATCACAGGCCCAGCACAAATGATATGTTGACAAATGCAGATATTTCACTTTTAATTGACACTAAGAGACAGAGATGATCCGGCTGCCAGGGCTTCTGAGGAGACAAGGACAAGACAAGATGGGAGAGAGATGTGGAGAGGGAGAGAGAGAGCAGGGAGGGGGGAGGGGGGGTTAAAACAGTGTTGGAGAAAAGCAGATAATGGAATGGGCCTTGGAAGATGTTTAATATTTGCGCAGGGTGTCATTTTTCTGTGTGTTATGGTTGGGGGGTAGCAGAGGGGGGGTTGAGATTAGAGGTGTGTGTTTCTGAGACTTGTCAGTGCTGACAGCAGCTGTATTATACAGCAGCCACTGCCTCCTCTACACCCTGACAACACTGCCTATTCATTTAGCCAGGTGGGCTTCTCTGTAAAGACCCCCATCTGAACTGTGCTGACAAAGGCTGCATCAGGAATGCTTTATATTCCTCTGTATGTGCTCTTATTAGGCGCTTTCAAATCAAGTACTTTTCCCGGGAATAGTTCCTGGAACTTTGTTCCCTGGAACTCTTTAATTCCTGAACTATCTAGTAGATCGCGTTCACACCGGAATAAGTCCCTGAGGGAGGATCACGCAAATGAAGCCGCTGACATCACTTCTTCTTCTGTTTCGGATTTACTGGCAGGCCGCAAACAACTTCACGGCGTATACTGCCACCCGATGTCCCGGGTAATTCGCCAGAAGCGCCGACACCTACTCATCTCCACCGCTCCCACGTTTTATTTTGTGTTGCCATAAGTTAGTCTCTCTCCGTTGGTGCGCTGTGCTAATGCTAATGCTAATAATGCTAATGCAAGCAAATAAAATGGCGGCTTCACACATTTTTTTTGCCGTTTTACGGGCCGTGTTTTGCAATTCACCCAGCCAATCAGAAATTGCAACCTTTTACTCCCCAGGAAAGTACCACCTCTCTAGCAGGGTTAAAAGGTTCCCGAAAACTAAGTGCTAGTTCCAGATCTTTTTGGCGATTAGATTTATGATTCGAAAATGATAAAAGTAGGGTAGACATGTGGATATTATCCGGCTGAACAAAACGTGCATTTATTTAACAGGTTTGATTTCCACAGACCTTATTTCGAGCGATTTTCCAAAATCCTATGGAGAAATCCCATTGCTTTTTTGTCGAGGGAACCCGAGCGCAGCTTACTTCCGGGTAAATACGTCATCCCTGCATCACTCTATGTTACAATGATATAAAAAATGAAAAAGAGAAGCTTTTGGCAAGAAAGATCAATAAAAACAAAAGTTTGAATGATGCATCTGTTTATGTACTCACAGCATGCTCGCTATATCTTGCTATCAATAGCTCATAATCAATAATCATAATCATAACTACTAATGCTAAGCAGGACTTTTGGGCGTAACCAAAGTTGTTCTGGAAAACTGTCCAACACCTCAGGAGGGGCAAGCAGGGGACCATCCAAGCTGTGTACAGTAAGGATGGGACGTTGTTGACCTCAACTGATGGAGTGTTAGGGCGTTAGAAGGAACACTTTGAGGAACTCCTGAACCCGACAACTCCGTCCTCTATGTTAGAGGCAGAGCTGGAGTATGACGGGGGATCAACACCAATCTCCCGGGGGGAGGTCACTGAGGTCGTCAAACAACTCCACAGTGGCAAAGCCCCGGGGGGGGATGAGATCCGCCCAGAAATGCTGAAGGCTCTGGGTGTTGAGGGACTGTCATGGTTGACACGTCTCATCAACGTTGCGTGGAAGTCGGAAACAGTACCGAAGGAGTGGCAGACCAGTGTGGTGGTTCCCCTTTTTAAAAAGGGGGATCAGAGGGTGTGTGCCAATTACAGAGCATCACACTACTCAGCCTCCCCGGGAAAATTTACTCTAAGGTACTCGAAAGGAGGGTCAGGCCGATTGTCGAACCTCAGATTGAGGAGGAACAATGCGGATTCCGTCCTGGTCGTGGAACGATGGATCAGCTTTTTACTCTCGCAAGGATCCTGGAGGGGGCCTGAGAGTACGTTTATCCGGTCTACATGTGTTTTGTAGACTTGGAGAAGGCGTATGACCGAGTTCCCAGGGAGTTACTGTGGGAGGTGCTGCGGGAGTATGGGGTGAGGGGGTCTCTATTCAGGGCCATTCAATCTCTGTACTCCCAAAGCGAGAGCTGTGTCCGGGTCCTCGGCAGTAAGTCGGACCCATTTCCGGTGAGGGTTGGCCTCTGCCAGGGCTGCGCTTTGTCACCAATCCTGTTTAAAATATACATCGATCCACATGGATTTCAAGGCGTAGTCGTGGGGGAGAGGGTCTGCAGTTCGGTGGACTAAGGATTGCACCACTGCTTTTTGCAGATGATGTGGTTCTAATGGCTTCATTGGTCTGCGACCTTCAGCACTCACTGGATCGGTTCGCAGCGGCTGGGATGAGGATCAGCACCTCCAAATCTGAGGCCATGGTTCTCAGCAGGAAACCGATGGACTGTGAAGGAGTTCAAGTATATCGGGGTGTTGTTCTCGAGTGAGGGAACAATGGAGCGTGAGATGGGCCGGAGAATCAGAGCAGCGGGAGCGGTACTGTAGTCGCTTTACCGTTGTCCGTTGTGACGAAAAGGGAGCTGAGCCAGAAGGCAAAGCTCTCTGTCTACCGGGCCATTTTCGTTCCTACCCTCACCTATGGTCATGAAGGATGGGTCATGACCGAAAGAACGAGGTTGCGGATACAAGCGGCCGAGATGGGTTTTCTCCGCAGGGTGGCTGGTGTCTCCCTTAGGGATAAGGTGAGAAGTTCGGTCATCCGGGAAGGACTCTGAGTTGAACCGCTCCTCCTTCGCGTCGAAAGGAGCCAGTTGAGGTGGTTCGGCCACCTAGTTAGGATCCCACCTGGGCGCCTCCCTAGGGAGGTGTTCCAGGCACGTCCAGCTGGGAAGAGACCAAGGGGTAGACCTAGGATCAGGTGGAGGGATTATATCGCTTCGCTGGCCTGGGAGCGCCTTGGGATCCCCCAGTCAGAGCTGGTTGATGTGGCCAGGGAAAAGAAAGTTTGGGGCTCTCTGCTGGAACTGCTACCCCCGCGACCCGATCACGGATAAGCGGGAGAAGATGGATGGATGGATTTATTTAAAATGCTAAGCATTTTAAATAAAAAGACAATAATGTAATTCCATATCATTTGAATGGTTTATTTTCACATTTCCATAGCAATACCTTAAGATGAGTAGCTAAAAGATGGCTCTTTGAATATGTTTGATTAAAATATCAGAAGCAAATCTCGGGTTGTGTTTACTGTTACTGATTTAGCTCGAGAAATAGGCTACTTTTGCAGCGGACAGAGCCAACTTATAATATTAAACACAGAGACAAATAATGAAACTGACAATCAAACAAAATGAGTAGAAGCTGGAGGGCAGAAAGCAAATAGAAAATAGTCTTTCTGTTTGTCATCTGGGTTTCAGCGTTTTCGGTGAGGGACCCAAATATGACGGCATTTATACGGTATGGATATAAATACACACACAAATATACACAATTCTATATATACATACAGGAGAAGATCACATTTCTTAGCCTGGTAAATATTCAAATCTCCAATAAATAAAATCTTAAAATTGAACAATGTGGCGTAGAAATGTGACTGTGTGCTGATACAGTTTCACTTGTTTGTATGAAGGACTTTATCAGGTTCTTTGTGGGGCCCTTCAGCACTGCCTGGTAGACATGTTCATTTTTGAGATCCACATATTTGAGAACAAATAATGTATTAACGTGGCAGGTGAGGGACAGTCAAGCATTAAGTCTCTCAGGCTCTAAAACGTTCAAAACTAAATTGATTGCACAATTGCATACATTTTATTTGGTGAAGCAGTTT
>CADEHL010000883.1:6750238-6777738 GCA_902827135.1 Harpagifer antarcticus | reverse complement strand
TTTCAACTAACCTAATACAGTTATGTGTTGTCTGTTGACACTACCCTTAATTAAAGTCAACGTTTCAGGTTTTTCAGTGTGTGAGAATTAGCGTTCTTCTCTCTGACCAAACAATGTCAAGTTTTCCTTCGGTTGCAATACAGCTGAACAGTCTACTGATAGAAACCAGTATAATTTTAGATACACAGCACAAACACTTGAGAGCATTGTGCAGGTTGGAGACCACAGAGTATGATTCCAGACGAAAACAATGTAAAATCCAGTTTTTCTACTTTAAATGTATTTTATTTTATTTTGCTTTTAAAGAACACACATTGTAGGGGGTGTCGCTTAAGAGGGAGAAATTAATCTCAATGCTAGTTTAAAACTGCAGAGGTTGTTAATGTAAATGCATATATATTTAACCACAGCCTTGAAGAATAGAAGAAATAATAATAATACTATTTATTTTAGAGAATGATTTAAACTGCACACCTTTTCCTCAGAGGGCTTGTGTCTTGTAAACAGGAAATCCTGTGTTAAATGTTTTTGGATTTATTACTTATTTGACCTTAGAGTCTTTCTGCAGCTACCGGTTGAGACGATGCACGTCTTACACGTTGCTATAAGCCAGCTGACTTGCTGTTGTCTCTAGCGCACATGGATGAGATAAATGAGACTCTCTAAAAGTTATTAGATAGATACCTCCTATCAGCCTCAGTTTGATTTTGTGCTTAGTGGTGATGAGGCAGTGCATTTTAAAAGTTTGCCTTCTGACATTACCTGATGCAGAGAAACATTCAAGCAATTTATAGATACAAAGCCCAATATATAATGATGTTCAATGATGAATAAGTATTGTTGTTTAGCATACTTACCATCCTCCAGACATCTTCCATCTGGAAATAGCCAGATGATTTGGTCCAGGTAAGTACAGAAGGCTCAGCTCGACACATAATGACACAAGGATAACTGACCAATCCAAATATTGTTCCAGCTTACTGGAACATCTAACTTTATTTTCATATTCCAATAATTATTCTGTCATGTCTATAATCAATAGTTTTTAAATGTTGTGAAACATAGTCCTCACATCTTTGGAAGTGTAGAAGAATAAATATCAAATATGATTAACTTGCACTATGCATCAGTTATAAACATAACGTCCATAATAAGTAATAGTATTGAGGAATAAAACATATATTCTAGCCCAGCACAGGCCTAAAATACCCTAATGTGTTGTTCACCAGAGTCAGCAGGGCAGCCTGATCCTCACCTGCAGATATAGGAGCGGGCTCCATGCAAATGTGAAGATTCATACATGTTAAAACCACAGCAGGTCTGATCCCGCCCTCATTCGTAATCCATATTCCTTAAGAGCCCCAAGAAAAGAAAAAAGACCTCTTAATGCTTTGCTTTGGTATTCATTACAATACATTCTCCCACTGTTGCTTAGTTCGGACCTGAATGTATGTGTAATGGAGTTGGAAGAAGAAAACAGAGTGTGATGATATTATACATGCTAAGCATAATGCTTCTGGTAGCAGGAACGCTTTATTACAGAGGTTGAGGAGAGGCTGGCTGGATGGAGAACAGAGGAACCACAGCTAGCTGCAACATGATGATGATGATGATGATGATGATGATGATGATGATGATGATGATGATGATGATGATGATGATGATGATGATGATGATGATGATGATGATGATGATGATGATGATGATGATGATGATGAAGTGCCTCAATCACTTGTTGTTAGCACTTAGCAGAATTACATAATATTTATAGTGGAGAGTGGGGTAAGATGAGCCAATTTTACTTATGTTGTCCTCTAGGCAAGGACAATTAGATAGAAGTCAAATGACAACAACAACCTTTCCTTCAGGATGTGTTCTGTCAATCAAAATGGAAATAATGCTATCAGAAAGGGCCGTCTTGTGGCTTATCTTGCCTCATCTAAAGGGTAAATTGATCTGCGGCAAGGGGTAAATTGAGCCATCTGGGGGTAAATTGACCAATTGACTTTTCAAGTTTAAACCTTTGATAGTTATTGATGTTATCAAATGTGGTTATTCTCTGATCTGTCGATCACTTTAAACATATTGTCAAATGACTCTTGCCAGGCATACGGCAGGAAAGATGGCCAGGCATACGGCAGGAAAGATCCGCTTCCTGCTTTCTTACAGTGCAGACGCTTTTCTGCTTGCTCTTGCCTCTGCTTACATTTTTATGCTGATTTTCCTATTTTAATTTTCTGAAAACTTCGAGCAGCGGCACCTGGACATTAACTTATCACTGGGACAGTTATTCTTCCAAACTTCTCCAGAAGATGGACTTGTTGGAAATGAAGATGCAACAGTTGGAACACACAGTTGTTAATGTGGAAGTGAATGGACTAGGTTGGAATGACACCACTTTACCAGTGTTGCAAACAAATGGACAAAGGCATGCTAACTCACAGCTAGTTAGCAGCTACAAGGATTCCAAGAAACAGGAGGGCGGTGCACCAGGTAATGAATCTACAAGTGGTAGTCCTCCCTCGAACTCTCTGGGTGCAAGGCCGAAGAGTAAACCATTTCCATGGGATTTTGGAGGACGAACAACAGGCAGAGCCCAGCGCTCTGAAATCTGTGATGCGACCGGCTTGCCTGCATTGTTGTCACCCAGGAAGAGCGCCTCTTCAACCCCTGTTCATACTAGGAAACCATACATGCCAACCTTTCCAAATCCAAAAGAGGTAGGTTTGCGCCCGGCAAATGTGCACGCCCAAATTAGGTAATCAGAAGAAATAGAACCCCAGTAATTACACACTCTAAGAAATGAAATATGGATGTTGTTTGCATTAATTGCTTTTTTTATATTGAAACTACTAAGTAAATGCATTTTTTACAATTCAATCAAGAGACTTTAATTGCATTTATGTAAAAGTTCAAAGTTTTGGGAACATTACCATGTTGTGTTGTATTTAAATGGTAAAGTTATTTAAACACTGATTGTCCCAAAGTGCTTGCCTTCTCAGCACATGCGCTGTAAGACCGGGGACATGCTCATTTGGATCCTGTGACTGTGAGATGTGGATACAGAACCACATTTTGTTCCCTTTCCTGTGCCATCCTGCGATTTTATGGTAAGTTTCTTAAATATTAACATATATTAAACACAAACGGTCACTGAAATACAAAAGTTGATGTGTATTTTTGATTTCCCTGCTACCAACTGTATACTTTGATGATAGTTTTGAAAAGCGGTGCAGCCTAGCTAACAGCTAGCTTAACTGTCACTTTTTAATCATGTTCCCTTCCACTTAAAAGTGTTAGAAAATGTCACAAAATAGGTGACATTTCAAGCTTTGTCTGTAGAAGTCTCAATCGTTATGTATTTAATGATTTTAGCTTGATGTGGTTATAATTAGTAATGTTAGCTTAAAGGTGGGGTAGGTAAGTTTGAGAAACCGGCTCGAGATACACTTTTTGTTATATTCCATGAAATGCTCTTAACATCCCGATAGCAATGAATATCTTAAGTGCTTTGACAAAAAATCCATTAAAAAAAATTCAGCTGTGGAAGCTGTAGTACTGTAAAAAGCAGGACCAATCATTTTAGCCGGCCCGGCTAAAATAACTGGATGGCCTACCTGCCTGTCAGCCTTCCATCTGGGCACAAACTTATCTCGTGCCCTCATTGGTCATGTGCGCGTCCGTCTGTGTTGGAGGAGGGGCTCTGTAAGGAAGTAGCAGATTTGTTCCGGCTGTGTATTTTCAAATTCTAGAGCACTCGAGCTGGTTTCTCCAAAATTACCTACCCCACCTTTAACTTTTAAAAAAAGAAGGGAAAAAACGTGTCCACTGTAAGTGGACACTTAAGTATTATTTTGAACTTGGGACTATAGCAAGTAATGGAGTATTTATACTTTTACTTTAGTACAGGATCTGAGTACTTTCCCACCACTGCTTAAGATATTAATCTATCATGCTATATTTGAATAATATAGTGTAGGACCATACCTATATAAGGCATATTTATACTTTTTATTTTTCAAAATACCAAACAGATCATGCATTTTAGCCATTCCTCATTTCGTTCAATTTAACACTGTCTTTTCATGGGCTGATTCTGTGAGAACAGCACCATCTACAGGCCTGGCATATGTACTACAGCGTCGCCAGCGCTTTCGAATGGCAATGTCCGTGGCTGTCTCCTCCTGATTGGTGGAGTTGGCCCAATAGCCGTAGCGCCACTTCTGTGATGTCACATAAGTGTTCAAATCTGGATCAGCTGTATCAGATCCGTTGCCGCCCCTTTTTAAGAGATTTGGGTATGGAGGAAAAGAGAGAGGGTTGTGTTTTCTGACACTTGGTGAGTTCCCTGGAACACCGGGGCCACATATTCATGTATAGAAGACGTACAAAAGTGCATTTTGCATGATAGGTCACCTTTAAGCAGTGCTTAAGTTGAGACACCCCAGGTGAATAGGGTAATTTTTAACTTAAAGGTAACAGCTAGAAATTTCTCGAGTTAATTACTTACAATAAGGCAATTGTTTTTTGTATTACAAGTTTTCTGGAATAGCATGTTTAAATATGCAAATTACCCATTATTTCATTAAATATGCACATATTTTAACACATTTCAGGAATCGACATCTGAACTTTGGATAAAGCCAGGTTCAAAATTCTTGTTTCATTTTGTAGTCATATTAGTATCTAAGGCTTTTACAGAAGGGATATTGGATATCTCTTTTTATCACTCCATAAATCAGAAAATACTGTCAACAGCCCTAAAATATACATTTTTGCCATGTTTTTAGGTATACAATGTTGTATAATTCAGGCTATGAATGATATATGAACAAACCCTTCTGTAAAAGCCTTCATAATATTGATAGGAATATAACTGGAAGGTTTGGTGTATGTACGTGCTACTGAAGTTGAAATTTGGATCTCAGAGTAGGAGAAAAAACTAATTTTGAGAAAACGACCTTTAAAGATTGCAGTGAGGCGCTAGCTAAACCCTCCTGTTCTTTGGATGAGAGCTTGCGCATTGACGCACTCCGTGAAGGTATTTCATGTTCGGGGTCATTTGTTTTTTGTATAATCTTGCTTCGTGCAAGTGACAATTGTTGTCGTCTTCTCTGTGAACGTTTTTTTCGCCGTTCTTTTGCCATTTTGAGATTTACATTTCTAGCGGAAAGCTAACCAGGAAGTGTTTTAGCACACCACGTGACGCATCTGAACGAATCACGTTGTCAGAAATTGACACCAGCCAATGAGATTTCGTTTCTTGGTTTAAGACCCCTTTGTGCTTTCACGATTGGTTTCTGATACAAAGGAAAGACCATATTTGGATCGGATGAGATTGTGCAGGAGAGACACAGCTTTCCAATGATATCTCTGTTGACATGGTGCACACAGCGGTCGCGGTACTTTATGTTACGTTAGAATGCTAACTTTTGGTGAATTTAGGAGAAATCTACAGACGCAAATAGACAAACTATATTAAAATAAACACTTAAATGTGTATTTTGTACGTTTTCCTTCCAAAAGCCTGAAAGAAAACATGTTATAGAATCAAAATAGCACAAAACCTCAAAATTGACCAGTACTTGAAAAACGATGTTTTTGCCTGCCGTGTCTCGCCTTAAGATATTAATCTATCATGCTATATTTGAATAATATAGTGTAGGACCATACCTATATAAGGCATATTTATACTTTTTATTTTTCAAAATACCAAACAGATCATGCATTTTAGCCATTCCTCATTTCGCTCAATTTAACACTGTCTTTGCATGGGCTGATTATGTGAAAACAGCACCATCTACATGCCTGGCATATGTACTACAGCGTCTCCAGCGCTTTCGAACGGCAATGTCCGTGGCTGTCTCCTCCTGATTGGTGGAGTTGGCCCAATAGCCGTAGCGCCACTTCTGTGATGTCACAGAAGTGTTCAAATCTGGATCAGTCTGTATCAGATCCGTTGCAGCCCCTTTTTAAGAGATTTGGGTATGGAGGAAAAGAGAGAGGGTTGTGTTTTCTGACATTTGGTGAGTTCCCTGGAACACCGGGGACACATATTCATGTATAAAAGACGTACAAAAGTGCATTTTGCATGATAGGTCGCCTTTAAGCAGTGTGCGAAAAAGCACACGTCCCACCGTCCGGGATGTGTTACTTACAATATCAGACAAGTAGATCTTTCAATTGACTTGTCCGGCTTTTTTTGGACGTTTTTCACCCTCATTTATTGACAAATTATAGATAAATTCAGTTTACAAAAGGCAGAACTTGTTCACAAATGTTAGTTTCGGTTCTGCTTGTCGATTCAGGAAATGCATCTTGCCTAGTATACTGTTAGACGCATTGGCGAACCGTCAGGGCCTTCAAGGTATTCAGAGAATACCCTGGAACACTCAGATAAAACAAACAAAAAATCGATTTAATTATAAAAATAAAATATAATAAAATGTATATAAAATGAATAAATGAGAATGGTATCTGTGTTGTTGATCTGTAATATGACAGTGTTAGGTTAATTTGTTTCTCCTTCTCGGACCATGCACTACGCATTTCAGTGGTTTTGTGTTAGAAAAGAAAGCAACCAATCAGATCTTGTTCTGGGTCTCTGGGTAGAATATCCTTCAACCAAGGTATTCTACATCCTTGATCGAATGCCCTGGCCGTTGCACTGAATGAGAGCGTAAGTTTGGACTGACAGTTTGATCAACCAATCATATATTGATTTGTAGCCAATGGGCGTGTTCTTTCAGAGTTTCCCTCGGTTCCAGGGTACTCTAGAAGGCCCGCTAGTTAGCTGGCTCGAGACAGAGGATCTAGATGAATGCGACGTAGCAATTCATGCCGTTTTATTGTTTTTAAGGTTGAAATGACAAGTGCATCAGGTAAAGATGAAGTTCTTGCGGAATTGTTGTGAGTACCCTTTTCAAGACGACAATTCAGTGAAAAGACGGACATTATAATGCCGCGGAGGGGGGAGGTGGCGGCGGTGGTGGGGGGTGTGTGTGTCTACAGAAGGTCCAGTTGTGATAGACACGGTTCGCCACTGGTTAGACGTGGGCGGGGCGGGAAGTGTAGCAGAGTTGGGAAGCAAAACTCGGTTCCGAGTAGGAACAAATAACAATTGTCCGGTACCGGGATTAATAAGAGTTGTGAGGACAGGAGGCGAGGCCGAGCCCCGCGGACTGCAGCTCTCTCTCTCTATGCTCCGTATCAGCTGATCGCTGCACGGTGCAGCTGAGCTCAGTCTCTGTCTCTCTGTCTGTCTGTCTGTCTGTCTGTCTTTGTCAAACTTTCTTATGTTCTTTCTCTAACACGTAATGAAGGTTATTAAGCTTTTTAGCTCCTATGTTGTTAATATTGACCGCCATTTCCTTTATGAAGTATCTGGTTTACACCAGAAGATGAACTCCTGTCCTTTCTGCTATGACACTTGATGGATATGATTATAGATGCAACAGCTTTAAACAAAACATTTTAACCTGTATCACAATGTGTTGCAGGTAAACGCAGAATTCACCCGCATCGCCACCGTTCCGCTGCTGCCTACCTTCATGTCTCAACTGGATCGCCATTCGTCTGAAGGTTTTCAAAAAGAAGGGGGGAACAGCAGGACGCAATTTGGGCCTGATCATGGCAGCCATGGACAAGGTATAGTTGTATACAATTGTGTAGTTTGGGCACTGCAACACCATATTCTCTTTATCTCTCTCTCTTGTTGTCCCTCTCATATAAATATATTTTAACCTCTCTGACCCCCTTTCTTTGACTTGCCAAAAATCAGCACACAAGCATAATCAGTATTCTTGTGTGAAGATTTTGAAAATGTGTGATCCCACAGTTGAAACACAATAGGACTGTGTCCTTAAAGCGCTCTGCATCTACATGAATGAAAGTACAGAGAGCTTCATAAAGGAATATTTGTTAAGTTGAAACATAGCCAAACACATATATATATATGAGACACCTGAACATCAGCAGGAGAGGACTAGGGTTGGGTATCGTTTGAATTTCCACGATTCTGATTCTGATTCCGATTCTACTTTTCGATTCCGGTTCTTAACGGTTCTCAATTCCGATTCTTTGAGGGGCAGGATAAAAAAATGATACATGCTTCTTCCACCAAAAAAATTACATTAATTCGAGAAACTTTTACACAGGTTACTTTACAGTAATATTCACATTAATCGTCATAGTCGCTTTGGATAAAAGCGTCAGCTAAATGCAATGTAATATAATGTAATGTTAATCAGTCTGTTTATATTCACTGCTATGTAACTGTAACCTGAGAACCACTGAAGCTACAACAGTCCAACTTTTAAAGAACAGTTCTTGTTGAGAAAAACAAGCATATCTGCCTTCTCAGGCATACCTGGAAGAAATGTTTGAACATTTTAAAGTAAAATGCTTCAATCTGGTGCACTTTACGCAGAATTACTAGAGACTAGATCGAGGGGGTACAACTCTAAACACCCATATGAAAAAGATCAGTTTACATTTGAATAATTAAATAAGTATGTGAACATAACCAATAACCTACCATAGCCAATAACAAATACATGTAACGTGTTTTATTTTTGTTGTTCTATATCTTATTTTTTATTTATGCATATCCAGTTTAAAACGATATACTGGTTTACTGTCCTATAGTATACATTGGAATGATTTCAAACCTGTTTTATCCCAATAATTATAAAGGAGTGCCTTGAAAGTATGTGTTTACATAAATTGTGATCAAAACTTAGACTAAACTATCTAAACACTCAGAGTCCTTTACCTCACTGAGCTGTAGTTATCAGCCTCTCAGTCTGACTGGAGAGGACTCTCCCTCCACATCATTGTAGAAACATCTTCTTCTTCCGTTAGAGCAGCTAGCACCAGATGCTAATAACAACAGCGCTGGTACCGGTGCACCCTCCCTTTCTCCCTCGCTCGCTCCGTCGCTCACTCACACTTTGGCTGTGAGCTGCGGGCGCGAGATAAGCCAACATTCCCCATTTTCATCGCTTACAGCGCCCATCGTACAGGGCAAATGAAAAGTGTAACCGGGATGAAAAGGGTGTTACATTTACTTAATTATGAATGTTGTTACATCAAGGCCGAAAATTAGGATGAGCACCAATGGTCAAAACATTTTTTTTTCCTCCCAGAGCTGTCAGCGCAGCGCCTCCACAGATCTGGCGCCCTAGGCGAACATCTATAACACCAGTGCGATGGGCCCGGATGGGCCGGCCCTGGTCTCAGGTTACGCTGTAGGAAGTGTAGGTACAACGCTACATTTCCCGCCCCGCCGCAGTCATACAGTAGGCTACGGAGAGCAGCGAGAAACATTTCCTCAGGCATCGAAAAGCGGAACCGAAATTCACATGTCTAAATGATGCCGTTGGAATCGAAATGTTGGAACCGGTTCCGAACTGGAACCGGTTCTCGGTACCTAACCCTAGAGAGGACTCTTTAAAGCAGATAGTGTAGACACTACATACTGATATACACCTGAACATCAGCAGGAGAGGACTTTTTAAAGTAGATACACTACTTACTGATATACACCTGAACATCAGCAGGAGAGGACTCTTTAAAGTAGAGACGCTACTGATATACACCTGAACATCAGCAGGAGAGGACTCTTTAAAGTAGAGACGCTACATACTGATATACACCTGAACATCAGCAGGAGAGGACTCTTTAAAGTAGAGACACTACATACTGATATACACCTGAACATCAGCAGGAGAGCACTCTTTAAAGTAGAGACACTACATACTGATATACACCTGAACATCAGCAGGAGAGGAGTCTTAAAAGTAGAGACACTACATACTGATATACACCTGAACATCAGCAGGAGAGGACTCTTTAAAGTAGAGACACTACATACTGATATACACCTGAACATCAGCAGGAGAAGACTCTTTAAAGTAGAGACACTACATACTGATATACACCTGAACATCAGCAGGAGAGGACTTTTTAAAGTAGATACACTACTTACTGATATACACCTGAACATCAGCAGGAGAGGACTCTTTAAAGTAGAGATGCTACATACTGATATACACCTGAACATCAGCAGGAGAGGACTTTTTAAAGTAGATACACTACTTACTGATATACACCTGAACATCAGCAGGAGAGGACTCTTTAAAGTAGAGACGCTACATACTGATATACACCTGAACATCAGCAGGAGAGGACTCTTTAAAGTAGAGATGCTACATACTGATATACACCTGAACATCAGCAGGAGATGACTCTTTAAAGTCGATGCACTACATACTGATATACACCTGAACATCAGCAGGAGAGGACTCTTTAAAGTAGAGACACTACATACTGATATACACCTGAACATCAGCAGGAGAGCACTCTTTAAAGTAGAGACACTACATACTGATATACACCTGAACATCAGCAGGAGAGGAGTTTTTAAAGTAGAGACACTACATACTGATATACACCTGAACATCAGCAGGAGAGGACTCTTTAAAGTAGAGACACTACATACTGATATACACCTGAACATCAGCAGGAGAAGACTCTTTAAAGTAGAGACACTACATACTGATATACACCTGAACATCAGCAGGAGAGGACTCTTTAAAGCAGAGACACTACATACTGATATACACCTGAACATCAGCAGGAGAGGACTCTTTAAAGTAGAGACACTAAATACTGCTATATACCTGAACATCAGCAGGAGAGGACTCTTTAAAGTAGAGACACTACATACTGATATACACCTGAACATCAGCAGGAGAGCACTCTTTAAAGTAGAGACACTACATACTGATATACACCTGAACATCAGCAGGAGAGGACTCTTTAAAGTAGACACACTAAATACTGATATACACCTGAACATCAGCAGGAGAGGACTCTTTAAAGTAGATACACTACATACTGATATACACCTGAACATCAGCAGGAGAAGACTCTTTAAAGTAGAGACACTAAATACTGATATACACCTGAACATCAGCAGGAGAGGACTCTTTAAAGTAGAGACACTAAATACTGCTATATACCTGAACATCAGCAGGAGAGGACTCTTTAAAGTAGAGACACTACATACTGATATACACCTGAACATCAGCAGGAGAGGACTCTTTAAAGTAGAGACACTACATACTGATATACACCTGAACATCAGCAGGAGAGCACTCTTTAAAGTAGAGACACTACATACTGATATACACCTGAACATCAGCAGGAGAGGAGTCTTTAAAGTAGAGACACTACATACTGATATACACCTGAACATCAGCAGGAGAGGACTTTTTAAAGTAGATACACTACTTACTGATATACACCTGAACATCAGCAGGAGAGGACTCTTTAAAGTAGAGACGCTACATACTGATATACACCTGAACATCAGCAGGAGAGCACTCTTTAAAGTAGAGACACTACATACTGATATACACCTGAACATCAGCAGGAGAGGACTCTTTAAAGTAGAGACACTACATACTGATATACACCTGAACATCAGCAGGAGAGGACTCTTTAAAGTAGACACACTAAATACTGATATACACCTGAACATCAGCAGGAGAGGACTCTTTAAAGTAGATACACTACATACTGATATACACCTGAACATCAGCAGGAGAGGACTCTTTAAAGTAGAGACACTACATACTGATATACACCTGAACATCAGCAGGAGGGGACTCTTTAAAGTAGAGACACTAAATACTGCTATATACCTGAACATCAGCAGGAGAGGACTCTTTAAAGTAGAGACACTACATACTGATATACACCTGAACATCAGCAGGAGAGGACTCTTTAAAGTAGAGACACTACATACTGATATACACCTGAACATCAGCAGGAGAGGACTCTTTAAAGTAGAGACACTACATACTGATATACACCTGAACATCAGCAGGAGAAGACTCTTTAAAGTAGAGACACTACATACTGATATACACCTGAACATCAGCAGGAGAGGACTCTTTAAAGCAGAGACACTACATACTGATATACACCTGAACATCAGCAGGAGAGGACTCTTTAAAGTAGAGACACTAAATACTGCTATATACCTGAACATCAGCAGGAGAGGACTCTTTAAAGTAGAGACACTACATACTGATATACACCTGAACATCAGCAGGAGAGGACTCTTTAAAGTAGAGACACTACATACTGATATACACCTGAACATCAGCAGGAGAGCACTCTTTAAAGTAGAGACACTACACACTGATATACACCTGAACATCAGCAGGAGAGGAGTTTTTAAAGTAGAGACACTACATACTGATATACACCTGAACATCAGCAGGAGAGGACTCTTTAAAGTAGAGACACTACATACTGATATACACCTGAACATCAGCAGGAGAAGACTCTTTAAAGTAGAGACACTACATACTGATATACACCTGAACATCAGCAGGAGAGGACTCTTTAAAGCAGAGACACTACATACTGATATACACCTGAACATCAGCAGGAGAGGACTCTTTAAAGCAGAGACACTACATACTGATATACACCTGAACATCAGCAGGAGAGGACTCTTTAAAGTAGAGACACTACATACTCATTTGAACCTGAACATTTGCATAATATGTCCTCTTTAAATTAAAAGCAAAAATAACTACTTAAATAATTGAATTCGTTTTTTATTCAAAGTATTTTCTGCTACTTTGGTTATGTTGTTCATGTACATTTACAACTACATGTATTTATTTACAATGGGTCCAATAAAAGGATTTACTCATTTGTTTCATATTATAAAATGATGTGTATCAGGGCTAGTTCTCATACTGATAATCATGAATACTATGCTCTAATCTAACTTTAGGATGTTGAACTTGCAACAACACCAAAGGAGCCAATGGTATTAGGACTCTATCTCGTGAAACACGAAGGAGCAGAGCCCGTGGAACCACTTGCGGATGTTGGCGTGAAGCATACATTTGAAAAAAGTATTGATGGGGGTGGATGGCAACAGACTGTCAACTAAGGTGCAGGTTCTGAAAAACAGAATACAAGAGTAATCCCAAGGACAAAATACTGTGACAGTTAATTTCCATCTCGGTACATTCTCTCTCACACACACACACACACACACACACACACACACACACACACACACACACACAACACACACACACACACACACACACACACACACACACACACACACACACACACACACACACACACACACACACACACACACACACACACACACACACACACACACACACACACACACACCACAGACACACAGAGACACACCACAGAGACACAGACACACACACACACACACACACCCACACACACACACACACACACACCACAAACACACACAGAGAGACACACACCACAAACACACACAGAGAGACACACACAATTGTGTTTCTGCTTTTGAAAGTTCAAGGCATATGTTCATGTGTATAACAGAGGCAAAGATATACTGTAACACATTATGTGCTTGAGCAATATTATGCAAGTGTTTGGAAAGACATAAAAAAACACCATACATCATAGTAAAGTTGCATTTTATAAAATGTTCATATAATAAGTCATTGTTGTAGCTTTTCAGCCCACATGTTAACTTCTTGAGTCACTCGTGTTTCTCATCAGTGTCAAATTCAGCAGCTGTGGGTTTTTTACGCAAAGCGTTTTAAAATTCTAATATTTGCACCTACCACCAATGGGCGGTTGGAGTTAAGTGTTTTTTTGTTGTTGAATTGTTGTGGCAATTCAGATGGTTGTTTGCTAAATGCAATGTTATAAGTTTACACTACTGCACTTTGTCAAAAATGAACATTTTAAATAAAGTGAGGGGAATACACATTACTGAGTTGTAGTCATTTGAATTACTTATATTGATAGAGCAATTTGGATTAAATTATGTTAAGTGCAAATAACACAATCCTACAAAATAAATGGAACTAATTTGTGTTAAGTAATTACAACCTAACTGGGTTAGGTAAATCAGTGCAAACTTTAAGTAAATACAACATCATATTGTTAAAGGTAACCTATCATGCTATATTTAAATGATATAGTGTATGACCATACCTATATAAGGTATATTTATACATTTTATTTTTCAAAATACCAAACAGATCATTTTTTAGCCATGCCTCGTTTCGCTCATTTTCGCTTTATTCCAAACCTGCCTATGAAAATTCTGAGCAGCAGCTGACCACGCCCCCCTGCAGAAGAGCCAGCGAGAGTCACGTTACCATGCTTGCTGTGTTTACGAGTGTGGAATACACATGTCATCTCAGAGCAATGCATGTGTTCAAGCATATTATCAATTTGATCCAGAAACTGAAGCAGCGGAGGTTTTGGTGGAGGTGCAAACATCTCGGTTGCAGCAGGACGTTTCTGAATGGTTAGTTGACAAGCTGTTGTCCCTATTTATTTTTACTCTGTTTGTTACGATGTTTGCTACTTATTCCATTCATATTTTGGCTAATTAGCAAGAATGCAATGTGTACAGTTTGTAACTTAGAGTTTGTAACGCAAACACAGCGATACATATATATATTTATAAAGGGAGACATTCATATTTTCAGCATATATACAATGGACTCATTGCGTTTAATAGTTTACAGTCCTTTTCTTCCAACATCGTGCAACAACCGTTGGAAAGTTCACACACAACCTTATGCTTGTGAAATCAGAATATTCTTTACCCATCCCAACATGAATAATCACGACACACTTGATATCAACTCGGAACTTTATTGTCAAAATCAACGGTTATTTGAACCCATAAAAAACAGGAGCTTTGTGAGCTGGTGCTGGGGCTTCCTTGGAGAGAGGAGCAGAGTGGTGATTCCGGCCTGCGTTGTCCTCTGATCCGTGAAATGTCTATGTTAGGTTCAGACAGCAGCCAAATTGAACCGTGTGGCATACCCGGCGATGACCTCCTCCCTGTCAGGTTGCTCATAATGGTGCAGGGTCCACAAAGACTTGGTCGAAGATGAGGTCCATCAAGTTGGCCACGTAGCCTGTGCAATGTTAAAAAAAGCATAACAAAAAAAGTGGCTTAGATTAGTATATGCATGTCGTCAACAACAACATACCAGGGCTTTAGCTCCGTTTTACTCGTGGTGTGTGTCCCCTCGCATACATACATACAGTGTTGTATCCTAACACACCCCCATTTATATTCATGTGCGCAAACAAGTAAACATACTGCAAAAAACGGCATGTCTCATTAGCTTAGCGTAGCTTAGCTTACAGATCGATGATATATGATCGTTCTTACAGACTACAATCACAAAAGCTTTTACATAACGCTGGAAAAAACGGCACTTACCTCCAGAAGATTACGTTTGTTATTATAACTTACTCAATATGATTTTTTAGAGGATACAAAATACTAATACATAGGAGAATAAATACTTGTGTTATCGGCTAGGCTAGGCGTGGCTTTACAGCCTTCACACAGATCGCCATTACGGCAGTCTGAACATGTTCGCAAATGCCTGATAATTAAAATAAAAGACAAAGCAAAGACTGCGGAGCGTACAAAATAAAATGTTACAAGAACATATAAACACCTAACCGATTACTAGTTGGGGTTGAGGCGACATTGATACGGCTAAGCTACATGCTACATGCTACATACTACAAGCTAGATATAGCTTTATCAGGAAAAACACCGCTAAATAAAAACTTACAGCTTCAGAATTGGATGTGTCCTCACTGGCCTGGTCCCGGATGGTTGGTATTGATCCCGGGTGTAGCATTAGTTTGGAGGCATATCCGTGTTGGACTTGAGAGAAGTTCATAAACATGTCCGTGGTTTAACTGGCTTTGACATCCTGGCAATAGCAGGAAAAAACACAGATGTGACTGGGGTAGCCTGCCGATAGCCTATATGCGAATGAGAGGTTTGGCAATGCACGTGGCCGTGGCTCATTCCCCTGATAGGTGGAGAGTTGACCAATAAGCGGAGTACGTCTTTGTGACGTAGAAAAGTGTCGGAATGTGGATCCATTTTTTTCAGATCCGTTGCAGCCCCTTTTTTAGAGATTTGGCGAAGGAGGAAAATAGAGAGGGTTGTGTTTTCTGACACTTGGCGAGTTCCCTGGAACACCGGGGACACATAATCATGTATAAAAGACGTACAAAGGTGCATTTAGCATGATAGGTGCCCTTTAAGTAAAAACAACAATTTAAGTAAATTCAACATAACTGTGTTAAGCAAATACAACATAACTCTATGATGTAGCATTTAATTAAGATACTTGTTACGTGCGACCGGTTGACATAACTAGATTAAGTAAATCTAACATATCATTTCTTTGAGTGCATGTATACATGTAACCATGTATTTAACATATATTGCATAATTTTAAGCATTTTTCAGAAAAAGTGGTAGTTTGGTAAACAGTGACATCAACGACATGTTTGGTCTGTAAAATGCCCGAAAGGTAAAAGAATGGGAGATAAATATCCCAAAGTCTCCACATTTTATTATATTTGTAATGTGTTTCTGGTCCTCTTTCAGTTGAGACAGTGTAGATCAGTGTTTCTCAAACCTTTTCATACCAAGGACCACTTAACCAATTAAAAAACACTCGCGGACCACCTAACTCCACAAATATCCAAAAACACATCGTTTTTTACAAATCGCCTGAAAATGGTAAACAATGTGTGATGAAGGTGAGATGAAGGTGTTTATCTGGGCTATATCATGCAATCGAAAGTGAAACTTAAGCTCGCTCCATTGCGGAGATTTCCCCGCGAGAGTGTGGAAAACTTAAATAAATTAATTTATATAAAATGTGAAATGTTACCAATATACTCACGGACCACTAGAGGGGCGCTCACGGACCACAAGTGGTCCGCGGACCACACTTTGAGAAACACTGGAAGGATGTGTCAGGATGTAGAACTCTTGTGTGAACATTGGATAAAGCCAGGTTCATATTCTTGTTTCATGTTGTTGACATATTAGAGTCAAAGGTTTGCACAGAGCGAAATATCTTTGTGTTGCGCCATGAATCAGAAAATACTGCATTAAAAAAGTAATTTCTTGCATTTTTCTACTGATAAAGTGTGATATAAATAATGTACAGGCATTCAGATAGCTGTAGTTCACTAAACAGAGACATTAACGACATGTTTGGTGTTGAAAAAGTCAGAAAAAGTGAAAGAATGGGAGATAAATATCCCCAAATCTCAAAATTGTATTATATTTTGTGTGTGTTTGTGGTCCTCTGTCAGTTGAGACACTAGGTAGGTGAAGGATGCTTCAGGAAAAGACCAAACACTGGATGTCTTTCAGTCACGGTAGACTACCGTCCCAAATCGGTAGGATTGGCAGGTATGGGAAACAGCCGTGGACAGTTGCTAAAGGGAGAAGTACAAACAATCCTCCTAAACCACCAAGTGTGCCAATCCAGAACCGAGAACCGGAGATCTCTTTCTGATGACCTGGATAACCTGTCCTCTTCACACAGCAGGGTAAGGACCAATAGCTACTCCAAAAGTAAAAGGCTAGAGGGAAAGCTAACGACTGGGCCTGAAACTCTGATTGTGGGTGACTCTGCTGTAAGAGATGTAAAAAGTCTGTGTAGTAAGAACAACACCAAAGTACTCTGTTTACCCAAGGATGGTCTCTGACTTGGCTGAGAAGATCCTGCATATTGAGGCTGAACATCCGACTGTGAAGAATGTGGTACTGCACATTTGAACAAATTATGTTGTGAAACAACAGTCAGAAGTGCTGAAATAAGACTTTAAATGTCTGTTGGAAACTGTCAGCTCTCTAAATGCAGAGGTGTTCATCAGTGGCCCTCTACCGCCAGTCAGAAGAGGAGTGGAGAGATTCAGCAGATTGTTTGCACTGAACACCTGGCTTTCAACTGTCTGTATTGACCATTCTGTCAATTTTCACTTTTTCTGGGACCGCAGACATCTTTTTAAAGCAGATGGACTTTGCCTGAACAAGTCAGGAGTACAATTGTTTATCTCTACCATATTCAACTGCCTGCATCATCAATCTGTTCTCTCTGCCAAGGACAAGCAACTAGAGGAATCAAAACAGGAGAAAGACACAACACATCATGCAGAAAACCATGAAGAAGTAACACTGCACCCGCCTGAGGAATGTCTTGATTATGGGAGACCTATGAGACGAATGGAGGAGTCTCCACCGGCCTTCACTCCCCCTATCAACACCTTTGAGGATACTCTTCCTTCATCCCCCAGCTCTCTCTTCTCTCCGCTCACCCTTTCACCCTCGTCCCCCTTCCTGGAGTTCAATGACCGCATGAAGGAGCTACACAGGCTTGGCAGGAAGTCCTTGACCCCTGTCCCTCAACGGCACCCACCACAATCACCAAAGCAGAGATATGCACCATCTCCCCCGTCTTCATCACCATGCCTACCACAATCATCCAAACCAAAACGTGCACCACCACCCCACCCCTTCAAGACAGCATCTGCTGTCTCCAAACCCTGATAAGAATGTGTGTGTACAACACGCAGAAAACTCTAACTGATATGTGCTGGGTCCAGGCTCAAGGGCGTATGGCACTCTCAACTCTTTTCAGGACAAGCCGGGGTCCTGCCTGTCAGTAGCTTTGCCAATATCTGTGATGATAGGTAATAGATTAAGAGTGGTGAATCAGCTTAGATACAGGAAGCACTCAAATGTTTGTGTGAATTTATCAAATTTAGCAGTGATTCCATGTCAGCCGCAGCTTGCCACAAAACATCTGACTGATAGTATATTTAACAAACTTAAACTAGCTTTATTAAATGTCAGGTCTTTGGCAGGAAAAACATTTTGAATCACTGAGCACAAAAAACAGCGCAGCTGTTCTTATCGAATCAACCCCTCCCAACTTTAGTTTTATGAGTCAGGAAAGAATGCATAAGAAAGGAGGTGGAGTTGCTATTTTGTTAAATTATTCCCTTCAATGCAGGAAGACATCTTATGGGAACTTTGCTTTGTTTGAATATGTGGCCCTTCAGCTGAAATGCTCCTCTCGAGCTCTGTTCCTAAATATTTATAGACCACCCAAATACTGTGCAAGCTTTTTTGATGACTTTACTGAACTGCTGTCTATAGTGTGTATTGACTTTGACCGTCTAGTAGGGGTGTAACGGTTCACAAACATTTCGGTACGTACCTAGGCCTTTAGGTCACGGTTCGGTACGTTTTCGGTAAAGCAGAAAAAATTATCACAAAACATAAAATATATATATATTTTTTTTAATTATTATTAAACTTTGAATAATGTATTCACTCTAATAAATACAAAATATAATAAAATAATCATTAAGGTGCAGCATTTCGATGAACTGAAATAATCTGTATTTGAACTGTACTGTACTAGTACCTAAGCAGCCAGTTTGACATTAGGACTTGCTTGTCATTGTATTTTCATGTTTTTTTAAAGAAAAATGAACTTGTCCACATTGCTTGCCGAAAGGGCAGATCTGCTGGCACTAACAATGTCTCCTGCTGTGGAGAACACCCTCTCGCTAGGGACAGAGGTAGCAGATACAGCCAGGTAGCGCTTTGCTAACATGGCAACATAAGGATATTTGGCGTTTGTAATAGCTTTGGCTCGGTCTGAACTTGTTGCGAGTGGTGGAGGCTTAAATGCTCGTGGGAGTTCAGTCTTTTTTCTTTTTTCTTTTGGTACCGGTGATATTCACGTTCAGGTGATGCCTTTTCAAATGAGTGTGCAAGTTTGATGTATTGCCAGCCGCGTAACCAATTTTAGTTGAACAATGCCGACAAACAGCTTTGGTTCGGTCCACCTGTCTTTGTCCGTCATCCTTGTACGTAACTGCAAAACCAAAATGTTCCCAAACCAGAGACTTCAATGATGCAGGAGGATTTTCGAGCTCAACTTTATCTGCGTTCGCCATTTCCACAGTTCCTCAAATGACTGACTACATTTGAACGCATCCCTGTGACCAGCTCTCATAGTATGCCTCTCGTCCAATGAAATGACTTGCTCGCTGTGCCATGGCTGTGTGTGTGTGTGTGTGTGTGTGTGTGTGTGTGTGACATGACACGTTGAACCCAATGTGAGCAAATTACTCTGAATGCTGCCACGCAGCACCTGAGATTACTTCGAAATAGTTGTTCACGTTTTTTTACGTTTAACATTATATTGTACACTTCGGTACACATGTGTACCGAACCGAAGGGCCTGTACCAAATAATTTCGGTACGGGTACGTGTACCGTTACACCCCTACCGTCTAGTCATTGTTGGTGATTTTAACAACCATGTTGACAACCCCCAGGAGAGAGGGGCTAAAGAACTGTTTTGTGTTCTTGATAACTATGGACTGACTCAGCATGTGACAGGTCCGACGCACAATAAGGGGCACACTCTGGACTTAATTATCTCAAACGGTCTGAATATCTCTAAGGTTGTGGTGACGTTGCACTCTCTGATCATTCCTGTGTTTTCTTTGAGAGCTATATTTCTGTACAGAAAAATGTCCAAAAAGAGGTTACCACAAAGCAATATTTAACTGAAAACACTAGGGAAATGTTTTCTTCCACACTTGCCCTTGCTAACATCTCAGATAAAGGAAGTGACTGGCAAGAAAATATCTCCATGGAGAAAGGCCATGACCGTGAAAACAGAAAAAAGAGAGTGTGGAAAAGCTGAACGTAGGTGGCGAAAAACAAATCTCCAGTTTAATTTTGAAATCTATAAAAAGAGACTTGGCCTTTATAATTTGGAATTCAAAAATACACGAGAGTCTTTCTTCTCTGACATCATTACCAAAAACAAAAACAACGCACGTGCCTTATTTGCTACTGTCGACAGACTAACAAACCCCGCAGTGTCAGTGGCCTCTGAATTTCTATCCACCAGGGCATGCAATGAATTTGCCTCATTCTTTTCTGACAAAATTCAGAAAATCAGACAAGCAGTCAGTCTGCATCAGGTACAGCAAATGTGTTGTCCCTGTGTCCACCTAATATCAATTCAAACACCATGACACAATTCCATCAGATTAATGATAAAAACCTAGAGGACATTATACAACATCTGCAATCCTCCTCCTGCTGCCTTGATATTATACCAACAGGATTTTTCAAAAATGTTTTTCATGGCATGGCCTCAGATCTACTTCACATAGTAAACAAATCTCTTCACTCAAGTGTTTTTCCAGAGGCCCTGAAAACTGCAGTCATTAAACCACTCTTAAAAAAGAATAATCAACATGCTTCAGTAATGAACAACTACAGGCCCATATCAAATCTCCCATTTCTAGGTAAAATCATTGAAAAAGTAGTTTTTCAACAGTTGAGTAATTTCGTGCATTTAAATAACTGTTTCGATGTGTTCCAGTCAGGCTTTCGTCCAAACCACAGCACTGAGACTGCTCTTGTAAAGGTCTTCAATGACATCCACTTAAACACAGACAGTGGCAGAACTTCAGTGTTGGTATTATTAGAGCTCAGCGCTGCATTTGACACTGTTGACCACAACATATTACTAGACCGACTAGAAAACTGGGTGGGACTTTCGGCAACAGTTCTAAATTGGTTTGAAAAAGAAAAAAAAATCGTGTAGGTAAATACACATCGGAGTTGACAAATATTACATGTGGGGTTCCTCAAGGCTCCATCATGGGGCCTCTTTTCTTTAACATCTACATGCTACCACTGGCTCAGATAATGAAAAACAACAAAATAAGTTACCATAGCTATGCGATGACACACACATTTACATAACCATTTCACCAGGAGACTATGCTCCAATTCAGACACAGAGTAAGTGCATTGAACAAATCAATGACTGGATGTGTCAGAACTTTCTCCAATTAAAGACAGACAAAACTGAGCAGTGGCGAGCCGTCAGGGCCCTCTAGGCCCTCTCTGCAAGCCTAAGATATTCTACAAAATAATATTGTATAATATAATACACTACATAATAATAATACAGTATAATATAATATTTAACACTAGAACCGCCAGAGGTCGCTGTATACCTATATCCGCCAACGGGTAGAGTTTACCCGCAATTGATTTCCAAGGTACAATGTATCATACAGAACAGTGAGTTTTGATCGCACAGGGATGAAATGTATACCAATATAATCTGTGCACTCTCAGCTTTTCATATTATATAGTTTGTACAGATAGCATGAAGTATAAAATATCGCTACAGTGCTGATTTAAATGCTTGGTGTTAGACTTGTGTTTGGTTAGGTATATATATCTCTCTCTCTCTCTCTCTCTCTCTCTCTATAACTATCTATCTGTCTATCTCTCTATCTATATATATATATCCATCTATCTATCTCTCTATCTATAGGAACACCTGTAGACAAAAGGCGTTGCTATAGCAACACGTCATGTTTATGTTTATGCGCGAAATCAATAGCTCGAGGATCGCTGCATATGGAAGAAATATTACCCACTCTCGCTAATAAACGCTTGATGTTAGGCTTGTGTTTCGTAAAGGTAAAAATGCTTGTGCATTTGCCACACACAGTATCCCCACACTTGACACATTTGCAGAACGTTTTATTCTGCATGTAGTGCGCCTTCACCATGCAGGTCATTCCCCTGCGCTCTTCTGCACCAGCACCGCTGAAGGGCAGGTCCGCAAGTGGTGGCGCTTTTGATGCCATCCACTCAGCGCGCAGCTCGTGTGCCAGCTGGAGCATGAAGTCTATCTCTCTATCAATACATCTATCTATGTCTCTCTCAATCTATCTATCTCTCAATCGCTCTCTCTATCTACAGTAGTAGACAAAAGGCGTTGCTATAGCAACACGTCATGTTTATGTTTACGCGCGAAATCAATAGCGCCAGGATCGCTGCATTTCTATGAGGTAAATATTACCCGCTGGTGGAAATAGGTATAAATAGCATTTTTTTTGGCGATTTTTTTCAATCTGACTTCATATTGACAATGTTTAACAACACAGGGTGCTACATAACACACTTTCAGGAAAAGTCACGGACTGGGAGACGTTAATATTTTATTGAAAAAAAGTTACATACAATAAAAAAACAGCTGCGGGTAAAATTTACCCGTTGGCGGTTCTAGTGTTAAAAACATTACAAAAATATATTTTTTTAAAATATTTTTTTTGTTATATATTTCATTAGTTTTTTTATGTATTTAAAATAACATTTACAAATAAATAAATCCTTTGAATCTGCCTATTCAGTTTCTGTTAGAATGTGAAGGGTTAAGTGAAAGAAGCTCCCTGAGCGGTCTCTGCGAGTTACTGTGAAGATAGGAGCTATGAATTCACACGTAGTAACTGAACGAGAGAGTAATGTCAAATGACAGTACAATTGACCAATCATATCTTCCCTCTAAATGGGTGGGTTTTATTATAGCGGACTTTATGACAAGTTCCGCCCGCTTTGAAGCTTTTATTGTTTCCATGGAAACAACAACTTCCTGTCAACAGCGTAAACTCGCCTTCAAAATAAAAGCATGCCAAATTACAAGACATTAAGACATACAACTGCAATGAAAGTAACAAACACAATGCAATAATCCTTTTCAATTTCAAAGAACATAAATTGGGTTATTTACAGGCGTTGTTTTGTGTGGTAGAGGGTCGCTTTCATTGATGCGTTTTGCACCCCGGGCCGTTGTTTTGATAATCCGCTGAAGTATACGCTGTGACTTAATAACTTTCGAGGGAAGGGGTGGGGGTCAGAGGGCCTAGGTATAAAAGTCACGGCTCGCCACTGAAACTGAGGTAATGGTTTTTGAAGCCAAGACTCTGCAATGTTCAAAACAACAGATAAAGCCAGAAATCTAGGTGTAGTCATGAGCCGCTTTCAGACCAAGTACTTTGCCGTACTTAGTGCCCAGCACTTAGTGCCAGCACTTAGTACCCCCATGGAGCTAAGTACAGATTGCGTTCACACCGGAATAAGTTCCCTGAGGGAAGATTACGCAAATGAAGCCGCTGACGTCACTTCTTCTTCTTCTGCTTTGGGTTTACTGGTAGGCCGCAAACCACTTCACGGCTTCTACTGCCACCCGGCCGGAAGTCTCCGGAGTTGTTGTTTTTGTTTGTGTTGCCATAGGTTCTTCTCTCTCCTTTGGTGCGCGGGGCCAATGCTAATGCTAATAATGCTAATGCCAGCAAATACAATGGCGGCTTCACAAAACTTTTCAGAGTTTTACGGGGCGTGGTTTGCAATTCGCCCAGCCAATCGAAATTGGTACTTATTTCTCCGCAGGATAGTACCACCTCTCTAGCAGGCACTAAACATGGGGGTAAAAGTTCTCGGAACTAAGTACTCTTGTTGGGTAATGCAAAATTCCAGGCACTAACGGAACTAAACGGGAAAAGTACGGGTAAAAGTACTCCGGTGTGAACGTGCCTATTGACGCTTACCTGACTTTCAACAGTCACATCAAAACAATTACTAATTCAGCCTACCATCACCTTAAGAATATATCTAGGATTAAAAGACTAATTTCACAGTAGGATTTGGAAAAACTTGTCCATGCTTTTATCTTCAGAAGACTGGACTACTGTAATGGTGTCTTTACAGGTCTCACTAAAAAATGTATAAGAAAGTTGCAGCTGATTCAGAACGCTGCTGCTCGAGTCCTCACTGACACTAATAAAGTGGATCACATCACTCCTGTTTGAAGTCTTTACACTGGCTTCCTGTGTGTCAAAGAATATATTTCAAAATACTGCTGCTGGTTTATAAAGCACTGAATGGTTTAGGCCCAAAATACATTTCTGACCTCCTGCTAAATTATGAACCATCCAGATCTCTCAGGTCTTCAGGGACTGGTCAGCTTTCTGTCCCCAGAGTCAGAACTAAACATGCTAAAGCAGCATTCAGTTATTATGCTCCAAATATCTAGAACAAACTCCCAGAAACCTGCAGGTCCGCTGCAACTCTGACTACTTTTAAATCGAAGCTGAAGACTTTTCTTTTTGTCGCTGCTTTTAATTGAACTATTCATATCTTAAACTGCACTGTAACTTTTATTCATGTATTCTTTCTTTTAATGTTTATTTTTATTATCTTTTATTTTTATGACTGTTTTTAAATGCCATTTTCTTAATGTCTTTCATTTTTATAAAGGACTTTGAATTGCCTTGTGTTGAAAGGTGCTATATAAATAAACTTGCCTTGTCTTGGCAAGGTTTAAAATGATTGAACCTAAACGAATATAATTCTTTCTATCAAGATACTGTATATACTGTAGCTACACCAGTTAACCTTAGCTGACCTACTGAATCATGTGATCTCTTGCACCCCCTACCTGCTCTCCAGCTGTTTGGTACAGGATTGTTGTTCTTTCTACATGTTTAAAACATCCAAAACAGATCAGTTGTAAAACTACACTGAAATACCATTATATACCACAGAGACTTAACTTCAACCTCAGTGCCTCATGGGGGGTTAAGTTGAACCACTGGCTCACTTTACCCCACAGCCACTTTTTGGGGGAAAAACTGTCCTTAATCATTCATGCTAATCTTTAGCTAAATGATTCACAAGACTTTACACCTTGCTAAATAACCAACATGTATGATACATATTTCAGACCTGGATACATTTGTAGTAATTATACCTGACATCTTCAAAATGTACTTTGACAAGCAACACATGGTTTATTATGATAAAACACATTTACCACTGTACAATGTGCTTCTCTCCATCACAGCCAAATATAA
This sequence comes from Harpagifer antarcticus, assembly GCA_902827135.1. NCBI lineage: Eukaryota > Metazoa > Chordata > Actinopteri > Perciformes > Harpagiferidae > Harpagifer > Harpagifer antarcticus. Next base: position 6,752,083 of record CADEHL010000883.1, on the reverse strand, counting down.
ATGATGGGTGCTTGGTCACATGACATCAAATGTGCACAGTTCCCTAGATAAGGGGGATGGGTCAACTTACCCACTGGCCCATCCTATCACATTCTCCCCTATTAGATGCATTTAAAATGAAAGGCACAATGATTCAAACTCAGAAACAAAGTAGAAACTATCTGTTGCTCTCCATAACTGTCTCATTCTATATGTCAGAGATTTGACCCAGAGTTCATGAAGCTTTGTCTTTTGCATGTTGACATTGTTAGCATTTAGTCTAGCCTTACAAAGCTGCTCTAGTTCAAAAAGTATTTGTCTTAGTTTCAGTTCTAGTTTTTGTCAGATAAAGGTCCAGTGTGGAAGAGAGTGGAGAGAAACATAATTACATTACATTACATTGCATTTAGCTGACGCTTTTATTCAAAGCGACTTACAATAAGTGCTGTCGTGGCTTCCTTCCTTGTTTTTCCACCAAGCCACTCGACGCCTTAAACAGACAGTTCTAACTCGTTTCTTTCCTTAAATTACTCACAGTTTGAAGTGTTGCTTGACCTCCGATGGTTTAGAAGATGTTGCGATGTATTTGCTCAAAATAAAATAACATGCAACAAAGAAAAATAGGCCTTTACAATATTCAAAAGAAATAGGCAAAACTCAAATAAACAACACACAACTTAGGTATTCTTTCTTTCTTGATAACACTTATAACTTTACAACTTAAAGGGTAATTGTACGGTTTGTATGTACGTGTACGGTACGAGTACGAGTACGGTTAAAAACTGTTCCTCGACGGCGTCTCTCAACAGGTTGCCCATCACTGTGGCTTTAGCACAGGCGCCGTGGGAATTGTAGTCCTTTATAGTGCGTTGACTACAGACGTCACAATTAGGTGGCCTTTCTTATAAAATCAAAATACTGGCTCTGACAAGTGCATTCGACCATGAAGATACAAACTTGAAGAAAACAGAATCATATAAATACATCAGGTTTCATAGAGCTAAAACATTTCAAGTGCTACTCAACTGGATGTGTCAGAACTTTCTCCAATTAAACAAAGATAAAACTGAGGTAATGGTTTTTGGAGCCAAGGCAGAACGTATAACAGTTAGCGCTGAGCTTCAGTCTGCAATGTTCAAAACAACAGATAAAGCCAGAAATCTAGGTGTAGTCATGGACTCTGACCTGAGTTTCAACAGTCACATTAAAACAGTTACTAAATAAACCTACTATCACCTAATGGAATATATCTAGGATTAAAAGACTAATGTCACAGCAAGATCTGGAAAAACTTGTCCATGCTTTTATCTTCAGTAGACTGGACTACTGCAATGGTGTCTTCACAGGTCTCACTAAAACATCTATTAGAAAGCTGCAACTGATTCAGAACGCCGCTGCTCGAGTCCTCACTAACACTAAGAAAGTGGATCACATCACTCCTGTTCTGAAGTCTTTACACTGGCTTCCTGTGTGTCAAAGAATATATTTCAAAATACTGCTGCTGGTTTATAAAGCACTGAATGGTTTAGGCCCAAAATACATTTCTGACCTCCTGCTAAATTATGAACCATCCAGATCTCTCAGGTCTTCAGGGACTGGTCAGCTTTCTGTCCCCAGAGTCAGAACTAAACATGGTAAAGCAGTGTTCAGTTATTATGCTCCAAATATCTTGAACAAACTCCCAGAAACCTGCAGGTCCGCTGCCACTCTTACTACTTTTAAATCCAGGCTGAAGACTTTTCTTTTTGTCGCTGCTTTTAATTGAACTATTCATATCTTAGACTGCACTGTAACTTTTATCCATGTATTTTTTCTTTTAATGTTATTTTATTCGCTTTTCTTTTTAATGATTTTAAATGCCATTTT
>CADEHL010000883.1:6507738-6745238 GCA_902827135.1 Harpagifer antarcticus | reverse complement strand
TGAAATGAGAGAGTGGAGTCAAGGATGACACCCAGGTTACGGACTTCGGGAGACGGGGAGATGGAACAGCCGTCAATGTGGAGGAGGAGATCCCCAACCTTCCGGAGCAGTGCTTTGGGGGCCACAACCATGAGCTCAGTCTTCTTACTGTTGAGTTTGAGTAGATTTGCTGTCATCCAGGTTTTTATGGCATGGAGACAATTGACCAAAGACTGTGGAGGTAGCTGGGCGGATGGTGAGGTACTGAGATAGAGCTGAGTGTCGTCAGCGTAGCAGTGGAAATTGAGACCGAATTGACGTATGATCTGGCCAAGGGGGAGCATGTAAATGGTGAAAAGTAGGGGACCAAGCACGGAGCCTTGGGGGACACCATGTTTGACTGGGGCCGAGGGGGAGGATGAGCCGCTGATGCTAACAAACTGAGACCTGTTTGAGAGATAGGACTGAAACCATGACAGAGCTGTGCCAGTGATGCCAAGGTTGTCAGAGAGGCATTTTCAGGAGGAAATGTGTTTTAAAGTCTGAAAAGCAGTGTGTTACTTTAAAGTTCTCTTATTATACTATTTTTAGGCATATATTATAGGTCTCAGATATATAAAAAATACATGTCTATGAAGTGTTTTGCTCAAAATACCAAACAGATCACCCATTCTAGTGCTGATTCTGGGTCAGTAGCTTCAAACATTCATACTTCAACATAACAAGGCATGTTATGAGTTAAGATTAAGCAATAAGGTTGAGGGCATATGATACAACCTTGAGAACAAAATACTGTGGTCACTACCAAAGCACTGGATGTTTCGTAAAAAAATAAGTATATTGAGTTATCATCTAAAATTATGATACTTATTGGTTTAATGTATGTTCAATTTCAACAATCATCAACTCTGGAGTCAATATGATCAGTATTATGCATTTTACAAAGAAAGTTTGCATTATGATTTTTATGAATTGTATAAATTGAACTTTTAAATTTGATTAAAAATTCACTTTTATTCATTTAATTGTGAAAACCCTCAAGAAATATTTGTTAAAATACTATTTAGATAAGGGAAGGTAAAACAATCTTAACAGGTTAATATAATACTTTTTTACTACAGTGTATGTACTATGTTTCGGTAGTGATGTGTCAAAAAATTCACTAGTCAACATGTATGACTTTTAAACAATTCACTAGTTAACTAGTTGCACGTACATGTCAACTAGTAAGTCATTGTGTTGAGAGAGAAGAAAACCACAACTAGTGGGCTGAACATATCCACTAGTTTAGGAAAAAGGGAAAAAGCCATACATGTTGAATCAATATCCAGTTGCATACAGTTGCTCACTAGTGCAAAAAAAGCCAAACTAGTTGAAGGAAAGGCCTTACATGTAAGAAAAATGTGTAACATGTAAGGTCAAAGTCTAACATGTTTATAACAGAACCTGACGAGTGAGAAAAAATGCCCTCCACTAGTTAACTAGTAAGAAACACATCTGTGTCACTAGTTTACTAGTGACTCCTCTAAGGCTTCACTAGTTAACTAGTGAGATAAACTGCGTGTAACTAGTTAACTAGTAAGGTAAAAACAATTGTACTAGTGTATCTAGTGGATAATTTGGACCTTGCTAGTTAACTAGTGAACCTTTTGCCTTAGTTAACTAGTGAGTGATTCTGGGTGCTATAGTTAACTAGTGCAGACAAATGTATGCCACTAGTTAACTAGTTGTGCTTCTTTTGTGTAACTAGTTAACATGTCAGAGCTTTTGCAGCGCACTAGTTAACTTGTAAGACCTTTAGGGTCACTAGTAGGGTCAGAGGGTCACTAGTTCATCAAAAAGCTTACAAGTTGGGACTTTGGTGCTACTAGTGCTGCTCCTGGCGTCACTAAAGGCTTATGTGCTAACTAGTCGGACAAAAGTGCCACTAGTTGCTGAAAAAGAGTCACTAGTATGATGTTTTATTTAACTAGAAAAGCAGAGTGCCAAACTAGTTTGACCATATATCTAACAAGTGAAATCAAAGAGCCAACTAGTGTAGGCAGCTGCCGTCTGATATCAAGGATATGGAATAAATACTCGAATGGCTTGCCATAGTCTGTGTTTCTGTCAGCTCTCAGGAGACGCAGTCTGCCTCAGTAACAGTCCAGGTCCTGGGTTACAGAGGTGGGAAGTAACTACGTACATTTACTCAAGTACTCTACTTAAATTAAGTATAATTTTGAGATACTTTTAAATTACTTGAGTATTTCCATGTTATGCTACTGTGTACTTCTACTCCACTACAGTTCAGAGGTAAATGTTGTACTTTTACTCCACTACATGTATTTAATACCTTTAGTTACTTCACAGATGTGGATGAATGATGTGAAATATAACCAAGTGTTAAATCAGACTTTAGTTCCACCTGGAGTAAATCCACAAGCTACCCTGCAGTATACAAAGTCATTCAAACTAGCTGCACCTTCACCAGCTTTGAGAACTCTTTCATGATCAATCATTATAAAACATATCATATATATTATTCTGCAATGGACCAATCTGCACAATGACTACTTTTACTTTTACTTGAAATATATTTTGATGCTAATACTTTTGTACTTTCACTTGAGGAACATTTTGAATGCAGGATTATTTCGGGGCATCAGCTGAATAAAAAATCATGACGAACTGCCACATTTACCCTGGTTACAATTTGTATTTAATATGTAATAAAGAACACAAGATGTTCTGTCTGCTCAGTAAAGGTCTTCTTAAATATTTATTCAACAAAATATACCTTAAAATTGAATTATGACGATGTGTGTGGTCATAGCAAGAATTCCTGAAGTATAGTGTATGAAGTGGGGAAGGGTCAACTTCTGTCTAATTACAAACTCCTGCTTACAATGTGTTCACTGTGATCTCCATGCTAACCTGACCCCTCAGTTGGAACAGCTACACATATTTCTCTCCGACACACACACTCTCACTGGAATGCTCAGTGTCAAACTTTGCTTGTTCCACTGCTAATATGCTATTTTCAATTCTATTTACTTTTAGTTTCATTTTGTCCTCCAGTCATTTTGTTGACAGGAACCAAAGTATGCCCATTTGACTGACGAGGCATCTTTCTTCTGTTTCATCATTTTCACCCCCAGTTGCACTTTCTCTGGTATTGAAATAATTACTATTCCAGTTAGTCTGTACACTTATAACAAACAACACACTCAACAACGTTTGTTCACACCTTGGTTCAGTTGGGAATTCTCACTTTAACAATTGAAGTCATTTTCTTGACTAAACATTCCCTTTTGCCATAGCTTTGAAAGATCAAAGAAGGAGGAGTTTGATCAATCTTTATTGAGAATAAATTGTAAACAGTGATTTGTGATTCTTTTGGGGATACTGACAGACAGTTGTTTGGCCGATGGGGTTCATCAGGATATACACCCAAAGTATGATTAGCTGATGCCGAAACACTCAGTCATGTGAGGGACCTTTAGTAATATTGGGCCTGGTTATTGTCATGAAGCTGTATTGTATTGCAAAAGCACTTTATTTATTTGTTATTGTATATTTTTGTATTTAATTAATCTCAAATGTTCTGATATACTGTATTCATGTGCAATGCCAATATTAACAGATGTGCTGCTGCCTGAGTATGTCACAGAAGGAACGACCAAAGAAAAGGATTTAGTTTTAAACGTATGCATGCCTGGAAGTGCCTTTCATGTCCAGGTGTGCCTTCATTCTGTTGCACCTTCTAAATAATAAAAAAGAGAGTTCGTATTTATCTGACTGCTTGTATTCATTATGCATGAAAAAGTAGCCATGTGCAGTATATATATATATATATATATATATATATAGCCTGCATGACATCTGGAATTGACCAAACTGGATGGAATCTGTTTTTATTTGCTTAAAAAATGTTTGTGTGTTTGTGTGACAATTATGCTACCTGTATGCTACCGGCTGTGCTTACCTGTATATTTCTGTGGTCCCTAGGCATAGAGGGCCTAGTAACAGGGCTAATTGGGTGTAAAGGGAGGTATGTGTGTGTGTGTGTGTGTGTGTGTGTGTGTGTGTGTGTGTGTGTGTGTGTGTACGTGTGTATTGAGCCTCTACAGCATCAGCTGCACCTGATCCGGCTGCCTGATTAAGCTGTGTAATCTCCTGCATGAAATAACAGCTGACCAGCTCCCCTGGGTTGGGGCCACACACACACACACACACACACACACACATACAAACACACATACACACACACACACACACACACACACACACACACCTGTGCTGTGGCCATGACAGCAGGCACCTTCCGTCCCAGAGGAGGTCCTCTCCCTCACACACCTGGTACCTACACCTCCCTGTCTCCGAGGTGAAGCCTCTCTACAGAAAAGCAGTTGAACAAACCCGCCGTGTGTTTTGTTCCTCAGAAGGTTTTGGAATCACAGCTGTGAGTGTGGGAAAATGTAAATATATCACCAAATTGATCTGGACATATTTGACATTAATCTTTGCACTTATTCTTAGATATGTGTCAATTATGTGTGTTTTTTCACTCAATAGTGGAGTAGTTAACAATCTGTACCCACCTGTAGTTGTGTATGTGTGTGTTCTACCTCTGCTGAAACATGGCCTGCTAAATGCTGTGCACACTATATAATGCTCTAAAAACCTGTGCACTTCTTTAAGGCCCTGTTGTGTTGAGGACAGCTGTATCCAGCTGTGGAGAGTAATTGAATCCATGTCCTGCAGGTGGTGCTGCTCAGGTCAATCTGTGAGGTTGTTGGCTGTTACTATTCAAATCTCTACATTTCAGAGAGCACCCTGCTTCTTCTCTTCATTTATCTTTTATCCACAGTGTGCATACTCAAATAATAATATCCAATGATGAGCGGACACAATATGATGTATTGTTATCAACTTACATTGAATTTTCTATATAATGAAATTCTTGAATTAATAAAATGTTGGATATGAGCATGCTAGTTTGTTCCTGTGTGTATCCTTTAATGTGGTGTGTTGGAATTGTAGTATTTATACCTTAACTAATATTATTATTATTTTAAATATTATTCCTTAAATGTCTATTCTATTTTCAATGTATTTACAGTGTAAATGGTGCTGGTTATTACATGGTATTTCTATTATCTAATTGATTTCATGTCAATGTATATTCATTTTGCTTGTAATGATGTATTTTGCTTTTTTTTACATCACATTTTTCATGCAATGTGTTCTTTCTGCAACGATTGGGAACCATGTGTGATGTTTTCACTATATTGCAACATCGTTATTCCTTGAAATCACTGTGTAGTATACATTAAGACCCCTCTCTTCTGTGCACAATGAAATTGTATGACACACTTAAACATCAATCATTTAATCGATGTATGCACTGTATTGTGGATGAACCAACTGTCATTATTATCCCCTTCTAGTGACTTGTAACCAAATGTATTCCCCAGGGACTTCAAATCTTCTCGTCTACAGGGCAAACATGTAAACTTGTGGACTCTCTCAACGTTGAGAAGCCTCACACAGAAGGTGCCTCTCATGTACAGCACATTCTGTCTCGTGCTGGTAACCAGGTCGGTACTCGAACAATAATCAGAGGAGTTTTAATTTAAACAATAAATGCCAGCAAAATATTAAGAAATACATTTTTGTTCAACACAGGTAACTCTGCTGCCGAGAGTACAGGTTATTATCCTGGAAGTCTTTGTATTTTGCAGATTATTCGTAGATGATTCAAACATTACGGCACGTACAGCTCCACTAGAGGTATCTGGAGGATGCAGACACACACCCCACACACACACGTCTCTAATAACTCCCCCCCACGGCAGTGTGCTGTGGGAGCTGGTCAGCGGCGTCAGTCAATTGATTGAGGAGGAGGAGGAGGAGGAGGAGGAGGAGGAGGAGGAGGAGGAGGAGGAGGAGGAGGAGGAGGAGGAGGAGGAGGAGGAGGAGGAGGAGGAGGAGGAGGAGGAAGGAGCCGCAGGCCATGAGCAGCAGAGGAGGTGAAGACCTATCGGAAATCAGTGCATCATGAGCATTTCTGCCCCACATGGGCGAAACACGTGCTCAGACAGCAGCCACAGAGAGCTCCACACTGTCAGACCTCTCCAAAGCCATCAATAAGACCCAGACCCAGCTGACACCTTTACATGGCTCACACCAAATCAGAAGCAGGTTTATTGCCAAGAAGCTTAACACATACGAGGAATTTGCCTTGGTGTGTTTGGTGCATTACATTGGACGTCATGCCAACGGTATCTTGTTCTATTTCATATTGTAAATCCCGCTCAACATGTTGCATATTTCTGCTCCACACTACCTCTTTTTAAACCTGCACAGCTCTACACTTTGATTATATATTATATAATATTTGTCCTATTTTATTATATTTTACTGTACTCAGTTCCTCACATAATTATATTTTGTGTAAATATTGTCTTAATTTTGTCTTTGTGCAATAGCCTTAAAATCGTTTCTAATATAGCTTTTATAATAGTACTAGTCAAAGAAATGTTGCTACATATTCTCCTTTCTGTGTCTATATATGTGTCAATTATATACAGTATTGTAATGACAAGCTGTGAAGATATAAGAGGTAGCTTTTGTGTACAATGTGCAACAATTCGGAGGGTTGTGCAGGACTGACTGTATTCAAATCTAAGATCATAATACCATTTCATTTATTTCCCTTCCTGCACTGGGAAAAGCCGTATATAAATGCTATGTATTATTATTAGTCGTTGAACGGATGATACATTTTTTAAAGCGATGATAATCAACAAGCAGAGAGGAACAACAAGCTTAAATGTGTGATTTTATTGTAGTTTCAAGAGTTCAATATTGCGGTGCAGACCTTTTAAACCACTCATCATTTAAGCTGCCTTTGCACACATTGCTACTTAAAAAGCAGATTATTTTTCGTGTCAAATTTGTTATTAAAGTTAGTAAAAAAACATCTTCATTTAGTAACTTAACATTAACAACACAAGCCTAAAGCACAACTTAATCTTAGGTTGTTTTACAATCTCAACCTCTCAATGAATCCATTTTAAGAAGACAAACTAAAAGATTAGATTCCACTTTATAATCATTGCACTCAGTACAATAAAAGGGGGTGTGCCCATGATCCTATTCAGTCTGATTTGCTGTTATTCAGTTGATGATTCTATGTAATGTAGGGAGGGACTTTAGACTAACATGTTGGATTCACGAAAAAGGATGTAAACATGGGTCATGTCCTTTAACAGTCTTGTTTGCTTCTTATTAACATCGGACCAGTGGAAGGCCTGTGACAATCCAGCATTAATATCATGTGACCAAAATAGACCTGGCATAGGAAATAGTGGCATTTTAAAATCAGCTGATTGCCGATGTTTTGTGTCATGTCCACTTTCTTCATATTATTGCAGAGTCTGGTCTGGTCTGATCTGAGTCTCATTTTCACACCCTGGCTTGTGTGTGCATATCATGTTAAAAATGCAAAAAGACCTGCAACCCTCTTTCAGTCCCAGGAAGGATCCAAGGAAGGATCCAATTATGTAGATAAAAGATAATAAACATTCCCCCTCTCCAAACAACATCTCCAAAGTTATATTGCTGTGGTTAATTAGAGCCTATTTATAGCCTCGTGGCGGTGTGGTGGGGGGGTCTGCAGTACCAGGCGGGGCCTCTGGATGCCAGTGTGGTGTCAGTAACTGTGTGCCTGGAGAGGAGGGGGGTTGGTGATGAAAGCGACTGAGCTGGCTGAAGGCGAGGAGGAACTGATGTTCAGAGGCGTAAAGGCGACTGGAATCTTTTCTTCCTCTCTCTCTGTTGTCCAGGTCCAGCCGCTCCTCCTCTCTCTGCAGCGTGTGCAGCTCCTACTTTCCATCCGCTCTGCCTGTTTTCCAGCGTGTGATGGAGGTATACCATGGTGTGGCAGACTTGTAGGCTGCCTAATTAATGGTCCAGAGCCTAGGAGGTGTGTGTGTGTGTGTGTGTGTGTGTGTGTGTGTGTGTGTGTGTGTGTGAGAAATTGTGTGTATTTGCACTTCCAGTCGTATGTACTCTGTGTGACTGTGCACGCACACGCTTTAGAGGGGTGTATCTGTTTATGCGCGTGTGTTACACACCCCCCCCCCCCCCCTACCCCTGGGGGCTGAAGCAGACTGCAGGGGCTGGTACAGGAACAGAGCTGGGATCATGGAGGCAGCACTGCAGGCATCTGCCCCCAGGAAGCAGCACCAGCCCCGCGCAGCTGGCACTGAGGCCTTCATGAGCCAGGAAATGGCACACCTCCCCGACTATCCCCCACACCCCCACTCCCCCTCAATCAGACACACGCCTCACACACCCTCTGCACACTGTTCATCAAACAAGCTAAAATCATTGATGCCTTTTGGAAAAAAATTAAATAAAATGCTCGATTACAAAGAGATTTCATTTTGTCTGTCACATTCTTTTTTTATATTTAGGGAGACAGTTTACATGACAACAGCGTGTGTTCTGTGAGGGATGGCTGCAGTTTGAGTCATCTGAAATTATATGTTGCCCATTTATCAAGTATCGTAGCTGGGAAACAATTGCTTAAGAATTTGGTTCAACATATTTACATACAAAGTTCTTTGGGGAATTCAAAGATGGACAATTTGACAATTACAACTTACCCCTCCCTTTCCCCCCACCACTGAAAGCCTTAGATTCCCTAAAGAATACAGCATGCATGCATGCATGACATAAATGCATGTGTATCTTCCTCTCCCTGGATTTCATGTAAATGTGGTTTGATTTATTGTTTGCATGTGTTGTGTGCGGTGGTTTGTGTATGTTTGCATGAGCATGCTTGCTGTGCACACCCCCATGTGCAGGGTTAGTCTCAGAATACATATCTGGGTGTTGTGCGGGGCGGTTTGTCCATCATTCTCTGCAGATGGTAGACAACCAGCTGACACAACGACAGGCCCTCACCTTGGATTACTCCCATGCTGAGGAGGCTGCTCTGGGCCTGGCCGCCAGGGCGAGCAGGGCGCTAACAGGCCCGGGCCCCAGCCATCCTCGGTGCACCCACACACAGGCAGGACTGCGGGGTACAATTAGGCGGAGAGGACGCCATACCACTGCTCACCTGTCAGCGAGACTGGCGACATGCGTGGGGTGCAAATTGACACGAGTGCCACAACCGGGCCGACAGGAGATCCACGGCAGGGACAAATCTCGCTAACAAACCCCGGTGTCCTGTCAGTCAGAGCAGGGGCCACCTCACATTGACCCCCCGGACCACGCGTTAGGCTCTGCCTCCTCCTCGGTGCTCCCCTGGCAGACGCTGGCCTGTCACTGAGCTGAGATGACATGGTCACATGCAGCACAGCCAGCAACACCATCAGCCTCTCAGTCATTACCTTCCATCAGCCGACCAGAAAATAGACTGGTAGAATCTGTAGGGTAAAATGACCTAAAGGCCTGACCTGAAAATGGCACAAAAAGCTGAGAGATGATGCTCCCAAAATAATAGTCTGTGTCAGCGCACCTGGCCACTAGCCACTGGCCATATCAATGCCTCCCAAACGAGGCAGAGGACAGACAGAGATCCTGTCTAAAAGTGCCTCTACCCTCAGTGCTGTGGCTGTAAGGAACACAGAAGATCCAAAATAGTTTTGCTCAGCTTTACTAACAAAGTTGATAATTAGAGGTGGAATAAAAGAAAACTTCTTCTGTCCGTGGTCAGCGGAAGAACAGAGGCAGAGAGACAACATGATTACCGACAAAAGCAGACAGGGAGCAGGAACTCAGCTAATCCTGTTGTCTGACTGCGAATGTTGCAAGGGTAATGCACCGCTAAATGTACTGACGTTTGCGCTAATCCATTTAATTCTCTTTTAAGGGGGAAAGTGTTCACATGAGTGAGCGGCATGTTTTAATGTTGACGATTTAAAGATGGACAGAGTTATGGACAGACCCATGCACGCAGCCGGTCAGCCGGCCAGCCGGCCAGGGGATGGAGGAGGCTGTGGGTTAGAGGGAAGCAGGGATTGGCGGAGAGGGGGGGCAGTTGGTGGGGAGGTGTGTGTGGTGGTTGGGGGGGATACTTCAGCTTGCTTGGAAGGCCATTTTTCCTATCTCTCTATCATTCTTTCAGTTTCTTTCTCAAAATAGAGTTGGGAGCAGGGGAGAAGGTAGCACTCAATTAGGCTTTCCATATCCTTCAACACAAGTAATGGTTCTCCATACTGGGGACTGTATGGAGCCAATGCTGGGCCTGTATGCAGGGCCGGTCCCCCTGGCAAGGCGGGCTCATCCCAGCCCATTGTTCTCTATCAGTGGACAAGGCTGATTCCTGTAATTAGCTGTCAGTGCAGAGCCCTCAGCAGCTTAGTGCTGTCCGCTCAAATCAAACTAATGAAATGCAATCCGCTCAAATGTCCTGGATGCATATCTGTAACAGGCCTGCGCACACGAGAGGGGAGGCAGGGGGAGCTGCGCCACGGCAGGGAAACATCCCCCCTTTGCCAAATTTAGGATTCAAATCCATGCTCATTAATCCGTTAATTCAGCACATTTTTGACAGCCAGCCAATTAATGCGGATGAGGAGTGGGTGATCTGGGCAGGACAGGAGGTGCCTGAGCACGGTAAGAGGACCAGGCGTGAGGGGGTGAAGGGCTAGCGGACCCCAGCATCACTCAACCATTTCATTCTCCGTAGTGTTCCTGGCAACCAACAAGCCTCAGTGTACAATCATTCCCTGCACAACAGTGCTCACATATGTATTCTCCTAATGCTTCTAGGAGACGATGAGACAGCGCTCAGATAAAGCAGAGTGCAGCGCTGCCAACATCTTTCATGCTACATTTGTCAATTTAACATTAGAGTTGTCTTTCAGTGAAAACTTCAAGAGAGCAGGGAGGGAATGTCTCTCTGTGTGGAGTCTCACTCTGGATACAGGTTTCCCTCTGTATCTGTATTAACATGCACATGACAATGCAATCATTGGAAATCATTTGCATAAAAGTCTTCAAAGATATGATTCTCATTCAAATATCATTGCTATTGCAATAATTAAAGCAATTTGATAAGCTATCGGAGAAACAGAAGCAAATAAAGGCAAAGAATCGCATGTACTTATTACATATTGAAAGAAAACAGTCAAACCCTCTTCTAACAACTTCCATTGACCAGCAGACATATATTAGGCCAATAGAAGTGTAAATCTATAATATGATACAACTATTGACTCCATTTACAGTATCTGCTATTTTTACAAATCATTAGATATCAGCAAGTTATAGTCACTGCCTACAGGAGATAGGGACATACACAATGCATCACAATACACTCATTATCTCACAACCCTAATACAAATGTAAAGCTACATTGCAATATTTGTTGACTCAGATCTTAATCCTGTCTGACGATGTTGGAACATGAACATTGTGCTTAATCGGTTCACTTATTTTCTGATTGAATTGTATATGACATCGTTTTTTAATCTAATGTTTTTATTTGATTTTATAAAGTTGCATTTTATAATTCTGCTGCAGCATAATTTCAACCTGCATAAGAGGGGCAACATAAGGGTTTTGTTACTTCAGGGTTACATCTTTCATACAGTGTCCACTTTATGTCCAATTATCATGATCCAAACGAGATGAGTTCATAAAGATGGAAGATGCTTTAAATTGCAAACATTATACTGTATAATTATAATATTGCTATGTTACGCTCAGAGCAATATACATATAATGTACATTTTGGAAAAAGAAAACAATTGTGGTAACTCTCAGTAAGTCTTCACATTTTAAATTATTTATTTCATTTCATCTTTTGTTTGCTGTGTGTAATGATATAAATAAAGGCCAAGTCTAATATCATAAATAGTCATGAGTGATGTGCACCTCAGAAATGTAGAAAGCATTTCTAATTCTTCTTGTCAGTTTATGGACGTTACATTGACCACAATTCATCATAATATCAGGTGGCTAACTTCTAACTTCTTTTTCCTTTTGTAATTTAATTATACAGTCAATAAAGAAGTACAGAAAAATCAGTATTTTGAAAATGAAATGTAAGGTTCATATTGAGCCTGACCTCATTTCCTGACTCATGTTGCCCGTCAGATGAGAGTGTAATCTGGTTACCAGGGATTGGTTCATTTCCAAATGTAATCTGTTACAATAACTAGTTAAATGCCAACAAAATTATCACTATTTCTTAATATCAAAATATAAATGAAATCTGATTACTTTCCATTACTTTTGGATTACCTCAATATCAAGTGCAATGCAAATATAAACAAGAGAAAATACATAACAATAAGATATGTTTTAACTTAAGTGTATGTAACAATCCAACTTTAGAAGAGAATAAACCAAGATGTTTCATAAACAAATGTAGAAACAGTAGTTCATTTCAGTAATACATTCATCAGAAGAATAGACTGTATTTTTGTTTAATAAATCAGGCGTCCACCTACTGCATTAAAAAAGAAATGTATTTAAAATAAAGAATAATTAAAGTATAGCTAAATATAAACCATTAAGAAAATTCATTCAGTTTGTCTACCTATAATATATCGTCCTTTAATTCAAAATGTATTGGAACATTGTAATCCTGCTAGTAATCTCTATATTTTTAAATGTTACGATTAACTGATGACTTTTTGTATGTAATTGTAATCCAATACAGCTACCTTTTTTCAATATTCTGATTACGTAATCTCATCACATGTAATCCGTAACTCTTGTGCATGTAAACATACTCGCTGTTTGAAATGATGCTATCTCTCCATTCTCTCCTGCTGTCGTTCCTTCCTTTTCCTCTTCCCTGTGTGTGTGTGTGTGTGTGTGTGTGTGTGTGTGTGTGTGTGTGTGTGTGTGTGTGTGTGTGTGTGTGTGTGTGTGTGTGTGTGTGTGTGTGTGTGTGTGAGAGTGATGCAGTAAAGCCTGAGGGCATTAAAAGCAGCCAGGGTTTTGCTGTAGTGTTGGTGGGCTCGCGGTCTCCACTGAGCCGGGATCAGATAGGTCTGGGCCGCTCGGGGACCCGGCCTCAGGCGCTCCACAACACCGCCAGACCCACCATGTGTGAACACTTGTTCTCTTCAATTAAAACAGTCATCTGAATATTCCAATCACATTGCTTAATGACAGCTCTCCACCATGCACGCATGAAGTGGAAGCAGAGGTCAGTGAGCCCAATGAGGAGCCTGGGTGGGAGGGGGCTCTGACCCAGCTAAAAAAAGTTTCATGTAAAATGATTTTACATGTCACAAGTTTTTAAGCTGCTGTGGTGTTCGTAAAAGATGGATCATCTCGAAATTTCACAAAATAAATCTTAATTGATATTAGAAAAACACATTTTTATTGGAAAACCACCAACTAACATCAGAAAACAGAAAACCTTTGAGCATCTCTGGCTTATTTTCATTTCATTTCATCAAAACATTTCTGGATTCTGGTAAATATAGTTCAAAACAAGTTTTCCCAGCTATTAACAGGATCTCATTAATATATATATATATATATATATATGCCCTCTTATTTCAAGAAATGTTACCAAGAACATTTTCACTTGTTCTATTGTAATCTATTACTTATTACAAGTGAATAAACCTTGTTTACTTGTTTTGGAAGCAGCTATTTTTAAAGTGCATTTTGTAGTAGTGTGATTTACCTGACATACTGTATGTATACTGTATGTAGAACAAAACGTTTTCACAGCACAGGCCTAGACTGACACTGCAGGTCATTTATGAAGAAGGACAGTTTTTAGTGTTTTAACCAATAAGGAATGAATGTGGAATCATATGTATGTTTCAATGTGATGTTAAACAGTTCCAGTATACAATCTTTAATTTTCAGCCTTTTCTTGATTTTTTTGGTTCCAAATGTTGATGACAGTTACCGCTTTTTATTAAACATTTTGATTCCAGAGTTCAGCTTTATCTATTAAGTTAATCGAGTGTTCTCCATTTACTGGGGTCTCGTTGTGTGTGTGTGTGTGTGTGTGTGTGTGTGTGTGTGTTTGTGTGTGTGTTCGTCCGTGCGTATGTGTGATGGGGCAGATATTTGTGCATTTCTGAGTGTATACGCACTTATTGAGTTTTGGGTATTCTCTGAGCATTATACCTTATTAGGGCCCGAGCACGGAGCGCTAGGACCCTACGGCGTCCTAGCACGAAGTGTGAGGAACCTATTGTTATCCTAGCTATTATTATTAGGGCCCCAGCACGGAGTGCTAGGACCCAACGGCGTCCTAGCACGAAGTGCGAGGAACCTATTATTATCCTAGGTATTATTCTTATTAGGGCCCGAGCACGGAGCGCTAGGACCCGACGGCGTCCGAGCACGAAGTGCGAGGAACCTATCGTTATTGGAGGAATTCTTCTTATTATTATTAGTCGCCATCTTTCCTGTTTTTGAGGGCTTTAGGACGCTTCAAAAGTTGTATAATTTTGCAAGGACGCCAGGACCGGTAAAAAATGCAATATTCTGGAGTCAATGGGTTAAATATTCCAACGTGCTCGCTAGCGCCACCTATCAAAATCCCATTTCGGAATAAATGTACAAAGTCGCACCGTAACTCCGAATGACCTGACATTTTGCACACATATTGGGTGGACCTGTTCTACAAATAATCCTATTGGACACCTAAGCTCCGCCTACTTTTATTTTTGTTTAATTAGCATAATATTCAAAACAGTGAAATATTCACTTAAATTTCAATTTTCAGTTTTTCAACACCAAACTTCATATACAGCATCGGTGGAGGGTCAGACACATTACCGTAGAAAATTAGCATGTTCAGACGATAAATATTGCCGCCATGAATCAAAACGTACTCGCAAAAAGGCGGGCTTAGAAATAAATGCTCATAACTCATCAACAATGTATCCAAACATCACACATTTTGGTGGATAGGTTTAGTCTGTCTTGGGGAATAGGCACACCAACGCATTTTCATTTTGGACTATAGGGGGTGCCAAAAACACCACCAATTTATAACTCAAGAACGAATGGAGGATTTATTTAAAAAAAATTGTACACATACTCTGGGGATGACTACAAACTGAGATTGAAAGTGTCGCAACAAATGCAGAATGTGGGCGTGGCCTATAGAATTTAAATTGCCATAGCATAAAATGAGCTTCGGACGCAAAACTTGGGACACACGTCAGAGCCCACGACCTTTTCGAGAATGTAAAAAAACAACGTAATTTCTCAAAAAAACTGCTTACTAGCGCCCCCTATTGTGTGGTAGTCACATATAGTTTCTGAGAACTTCCCGAATTTTGGCACAGACATTCCTCATGGAATTGCGGACATATTTGTAATTAGCTTCCATTAGCCTCGCCCCCGAAAAAGTCGGCCATTTTGAAAAATGTGAGCTTTTCATGCATTTTAAGCACATTCTTGCAAACTGCTCCTTGGGGAATGATCGGAAAAATTCCAATCCAGGACAAGTTCAGCCCCTATCCAATATGAAGTTAAATTGCAAAGACATTTTTTGATAGCTCAAACGAGGAGCTTGTAAGCTAACAGAGAATGTTCAATTTTTGACGATTTACATGTCACAAATTACTCTACTCGCATATAGTTTTTCCAATATTCCCGAAAACCTGTATACACATTGCTATTATGATTGCGGACATATTTCTAATTTGTTTTTATTAGCCCCGCTCCCCAAGAAATTGACAATATTGAAGAATGTGCGTTTTTCATGCATTTTAAGCACATTTTTTAAACTCCTCCTAGGGGAATGATCGTAAAAATGCCAGTCCAGGACAAGTTCATCCCCTATCCAATGTCATGCTACATTGAGAAGGAATAGTCCTTCGCTCAAACGGGGAGCTCGTAGGCTAACGGAGAATGTACCATTTTTGACTAATTCTATGTCATATAAGCTACTGAGACCTGCCTGTCTGCCTGGCACATCCACTCTCACACACAAACAGACACACACACACACTCACCTACTGTTAGTCCAACAACGCCCTTTGCTGGTGGGACATTCATTAAAACAGACACCTATACACTCCCTAAACTTAACCCTAACCCTACTGTTTATTTGTAGATATCTCCTAAAGCCTACAAATAAAGTGTGAAATGTAGGCCTGTTACATATATTGTTGAGCGATATATATTATACACACTGTTCTGCTTTCTGCACTGACCTCAGCAGCTGTTCTCACTGTAAACATCGCGTCACAATGAAAGCAGTTGTATTAAAAAAAAATAGCCTAACATCCAGGGGAGATGTGATTAGTGAGTAAACAAACGGTAAAGGGCAGAAAGTCTGATACACATTTGATCATCTCAAATACCTTATAATCACAACGGGAATAGTTTGCAGAGCTGTGCTTTATTGACATAAGAACAGCCATGTGTCACGCCTCTTTTAAACATCACTGTTGGCTGAAATCGTCTCCGGAGAATACTTCAGTGTACCCTCGGTTATAGCTTCTCTAGAGACACTCCTCTCTCCTCTCTCCTCTGCATCAGTGGACCCTCGGTTATAGCTCCTCCAGAGAGACTCCTCACTCCTCCACATCGTTGTACCCTCGGTTATAGCTCCTACAGACAGCCTCCTCGATAATCGATCCTCAACGAGCCTTTAGACATATTAGTTTTCCTTCGAGATGGCGCGCCGACATCCGTTTCCGGGTCGCTGCCGGACGACCTGGGAGTCAAATGACAAACGGCTCATTTCGGAGGACTCACGCGCCTCTGCTTGACGCCGGGACGACCTGCTGCCCTCCCCGACAGGCGCACGGACGCGAGGGCCCGCTCATGACTGCGTGCACATCTGCGACCGCAGTTTTAATATTATTATGTATCTGTAACAGTATTTGTATCACTATTGTGGTAACTGTAGTTATTTTCTTTTTTGTGGCTTTTTCTTAAACTAGTGGATATTTTCAACACACTAGCTGTGGTTTTATTCACTCTAGTTCAGGGGTGGCCAACCAGTCAGAGGTTAAGAGCCACATTTTTTCTATGTTACTGCAAAGAGCCACATCAAACAGTTTTTTGTTTTCTGGAGACAAGATTTCAACTTTCATTCATTTTTGTGACATTGGGATATATATGTTTTAAATCCTCTGGAGCAGAGAGGGGAGCTGTGGATTATTGTTATTGATTAATGCATCAGTGTTTCTTAGGGTCAAAAACACTAAACTCACAACTTAAAATTAAAGCGTTTAGTTTATTTAATAAAAGAGCACATGTGAAATGTGAAAAGTGACAGTAGTTATAGATTATTTGCAATTTGGTGCTATATATATATTTTAAAAACAAAATTATATATATTTTTTAAACACCTTGAATTTCGGGGGGGGCGCGGGGCTCCGTTGGCGGGGCGCAGCGCCCCTCCAAAACCATAGGCGCATTCACACTGCGGTACTTTTCCCACAAAGGTTCATGCGAACTTAGTTCATGAGAACTCTTTTATCGCGTTCACACCAAAAAGAGCCGGTACTAAAATTAGTTCATGAGAACCTTTTTACCCCCTCGAAAGTCCCTGCTAGCGGCTCTTTTATGAGAAAAGAGCTATATTTCTGATTGGCTGGGCGATTGCAAACCACGCCCCGTAAAACTCCCAAAATGTTTTGTGAAGCCGCCATTTTATTATCCTCGCATTAGCATTATTAGCATTAGCCCAGCGCAGAAATGCAGAGAGACTAACTTATGGCAACACAAAATAAAACATGGGAGCGGTGGAGATGAGGAGGTGTCGGCGTTCTGGCGATTTACTCGGAAGGCTTCAGTAGAAGCTGCTGGGAGTCCCAGCAGCTTCTACTGAAGCCAGTCCCCAACTCCGGGGACTTCCGGCCGGCGACTTTGGGCGGCAGTATACGCTGTGAAGTGGTTTGCGGCCTGCCAGTAAACCCAAAGCAGAAGAAGAAGAAGAAGTGACGTCAGCGGCTCCATTTGCCTAATCCTCCCCCAGGGACTTATTCCGGTGTGAACGTGATCTGTACTTAGTTCATGCGAACTAAAGAGTTCTCATGAACTAAGTTCTCATGAACCTTTGTGGGAAAAGTACTGCGGTGTGAATGCGCCTAATGGTAGGGGAAACACTGGATAGTGTTTAATCAACGATAGGTTTTCCCCCCCTCAAAGGTGATTGGTTCACTGCATCACAGGTATTATTGTGATTGGCTCTTGGGCCACATCAAAATTAGACGCGCTGTCAGCCTTTCATACTGACACCTGACACCACACATACACACGTAGGGAGAGCCGGGACGAAAGTAACACGGGACAAAAGTAACGGAGCTATTTTATCCGAGCCCAAACAACTTTGACCGGCCAAATTACGTCAGAATGATCAGCATTCAATACTTAACAGACCTACTAAATATCAGGTTTAACTGTCAGGAGTAGCTAGTGTTGTCACGATACCAACATTTTGGTACCGATACCAAGTCAAGAATTGCGACTCCGATTCTTTTTCGATACTTTTCTTAAAAAAAGGGAAACAATCTTAAATGTAATTATTGTGCTTTATTTCACACCATAACCATAACACAAACTTTTAAACAATGAGAACAATAAATAAAATAAATGACAAGAATTCGTATTAAATCAAATTAATACATGTCTGACAGACAGGCCTCGTGGTGTCCGTAGGCTTGCCCTCACTGTCAGAGTTATAGCTCAAATACTTCCAAATGTCGCTTCTGGCGTCTTTTCTGTCAACAAGTCGAGGCGCAGCGGCAGTTGCACTCCCACTTGCAGCCATGCTTCTCGTTTTCTCACATGCTCTGGCAGCTAGCGCGTGCACGAGAGAGGGAAGGGACTTAGAGCGTGCTTGAGAGGGGCGGGACTGCAGGCACGGCTGTAGTGCAGGGAGAGGAAGCAGAGCGCTCAACACACACGGCTCTTATTAAAACGGCGCTTTCTCACCGGAGTACTTTCCCCCCGTCATTCTTTAAGTACTGATACTAATGAAACGGAGGAATCGTAACGTTTTTAACGGCATGGTATCGCGGTACCTTTCAAGTATCGGTACACCGTGCAACACTAGTCAGGAGTCAGTGTCTCTCCCCCAAACTCACACATAGGCTATACAATTCGATATGAACTGAAGAGCCGCATGAAACTAGGCAAAGAGCCGCATGCGGCTCGAGAGCCGCGGGTTGGCCACCCCTGCTCTAGTTCAACACAATGACTTACTAGTTGACATGTACGTGCATTCTTTCCCCTCCTCCTCATTAGCATTCTGTGCGACTAGTGTGACTAGTGCGCATTTGGGATCCACTAGTACTACTAGTGAACATTTTAAGCCTCACTAGTTCACTAGTGGAATTTAAATGTATCTCACTAGTTAACTAGTAAAGGGCAAAGTGTTCACTAGTTAATGTGTAGACACTTTGAGCCCCACTAGTTAACTAGTGAGGTCAAAAGAGGCGTCAACTAGTTAACTAGAGAACCTTTTGCCTTAGTTAACTAGTGAGTGATTCTGTGTGCTACTAGTTAACTAGTGCAGACAAGTGTATGCCACTAGTTAACTAGTTGTGCTTCTTTTGTGTAACTAGTTAACATGTCAGAGCTTTTGCAGCGCACTAGTTAACTTGTAAGACCTTTAGGGTCACTAGTAGGGTCAGAGGGTCACTAGTTCGTCAAAAAGCTTACAAGTTGGGACTTTGGTGCTACTAGTGCTGCTCCTGGCGTCACTAAAAGCTTATGTGCTAACTAGTTGGACAAAAGTGCCACTAGTTGCTGAAAAAGAGTCACTAGTATGATGTTTTATTTAACTAGAAAAGCAGAGTGCCAAACTAGTTTGACCATATATCTAACAAGTGAAATCAAAGAGCCAACTAGTGTAGGCAGCTGCCGTCTGATATCAAGGATATGGAATAAATACTCAAATGGCTTGCCATAGTCTGTGTTTCTGTCAGCTTTCAGGAGACACAGTCTGCCTCAGTAACAGTCCAGGTCCTGGGTTACAGAGGTGGGAAGTAACTACGTACATTTACTCAAGTACTGTACTTAAATTAAGTATAATTTTACATTACTTGAGTATTTCCATTTTATGCTACTTTGTACTTCTACCCCACTACAGTTCAGAGGTACATGGTGTACTTTTGCTCCACTACATGTATTTAATCCCTTTAGTTACTTCACAGATGTGGATGAAAGATGTGAAATCTAATCAAGTATTAAATCAGACTTTAGTTCCACCTGGAGTAAATCCACAAGCTTCCCTGCAGTATACAAAGTCATTCAAACTAGCTGCACCTTTACCAGCTTTGAGAACACTTTCATGATCAATCATTATAAAACATATCATATATATTATTCTGAAATGGACAATGACTACTTTTACTTTTGGTACTTGAAATATATTTTAATGCTAATACTTTTGTACTTTCACTTGAGGAACATTTTGAATGCAGGATTATTTCGGGGCATCAGCTGAATAAAAAATCATGACGAACTGCCACATTTACCCTGGTTACAACTTGTATTTAATATGTAATAAAGAACACAAGATGTTCTGTCTGCTCAGTAAAGGTCTTCTTAAATATTTATTCAACAAAATATACCTGAAAATCGAATTATGACGATGTGTGTGGTCATAGCAAGAATTCCTGAAGTATAGTGTATGAAGTGGGGAAGGGTCAACTTCTGTCTAATTACAAACTCCTGCTTACAATGTGTTCACTGTGATCTCCATACTAACTGCTAACCTGACACCCCTCAGTTGGAACAGCTACACGTCTTTCTCTCCGACACACACACGCTCACTGGAATGCTCAGTGTCAAACTTTGCTTGTTCCACTGCTAATATGCTATTTTCAATTCTATTTACTTTTAGTTTCATTTTGTCCTGTTATAAACATAGAGTTAGACTTTGACCTTACATGTTACACATTTTTCTTACATGTAAGGCCTTTCCTTCAACTAGTTTGGCTTTTTTCGCACTAGTGAGCAACTGTATGCAACTATTGATTTAACATGTATGGCTTTTTCTTAAACTAGTGGATATTTTCAGCCCACTAGCTGTGGTTTTATTCTCTCTAGTTCAACACAATGACTTACTAGTTGACATGTACGTGCAACTAGTTTACTAGTGATGTGTCAAAAAATGCACTAGTCAACATGTATGACTTTGAAACAATTCACTAGTTAACTAGTTGCCTGTGAGAGATATAAAAAGGAGTTACGTATGGTAACCCTTGTTATATAAGCACAGGCGGAGCCCTCTACTCGTGGCCCTGTCGGTCCTATGGCGCTCGCTGAAGAGAGGTGTAGGATGACAGTCAGGAGGCGAGGCCTCCTTTTATACGGTGAGATGCGAGCGCATTCAGGTAGGCCCGCACGGGCCGGCTACGTTTATAGAAGTCTCAGTGGATGAATGCTTGCATGATATGATCAAGGGGTAGTACCCATAGAGTCCAATAAAGGGCTCCGCCTGTGCTTATATAACAAGGGTTACCATACGTAACCCCTCACTATAGTCCTGCATCTCCTTTAGATTGATGATCAGAAGTCATGAAAATCCATTAGTCACTGTGTTTCCTGATGCATGAAGACTCGACATGCTTCAATAGTGAAGATGAAAGCCAAAAACGTTTGGATTGTATTATCTTTATTCAATATCTTTATGTTTGACATGACTATACAATCAAAAGATTTTGGATCCTGTTTCAAATAAAAACAAATACAGTAGTCTAGTGCCAGCATAGTGAACCTGGATATGAGTACACCAAAGTGTTATGATAGAAATGTATAGTACGGTCCCCAGCACATAGAAACTGCTGGAATGCTAACCGGCATATGTTGGGCAGTTTGCACAATCAGCACAAGTTGTGTTGATTAGAATCAAATATAGCCTATAACTATAGTTACAAAATGACTTGGGCGATTTTTAAATGTTTGAGTGGTTTTGGGGGTAATTGAGGATGGTGAATCCATTTCTGACATTGTCAGTATCAACAATTGCAGTTTTAACCAAAACGTGGCAATATTTGTACTCTCTGTGGGCTGATTCTCACTACCCGGAGTAGTGTTGGCCCATTGGATATAGAGAGCACAAAATGCAAATTATTGCCTCAACTGTGGACAATTTATTTTCAAATAAATAACCCAAGTATGCAGTGGCGGCTGGTGGAAAATATTTTTGGTGGGGCTGTTGATATAGTGAGTAAACATTTTTTTTTTTGGGAGAAATGACCCCTTAAATTAGGACTTCTGGTGATGTAATGGCACGTTTCCAGTGCAGCGCGGAGCTCGCTTTAATGCTGCGTTCAGACCGGACGCGATGCGAATATTCGCTTTGCTCTAAACGCTCCTATCGCATCGCTCTAGTTGCTCAAGTTTCACCTCGGCTGCCAGCTGTGTTTACTTACATCATTCAAACAAGACGCACTGGCTCGGGAGCTACAACTACAACAAAATGAACATATTTTACCGGGATTAAATTGTAATACACGTTTCTAAATGATGCCGATGTAACAACATACTGATACCGGTTAGTAAAAACCATGAATGAATGCTTTGACAAGTCTGCAGACAGACGGCAGGCGAAAAACCTTTTAGAATGCTTGTTTTCTGAATGGAGCTTGGCTAAGCTAACGTTATATATGCTCCGACCGTCCACACTCACAACAACGGCCTATACAGACATAAATAAACCAGCGACTGTATTCTCCATGACACAGACAGTCTGTGGTTTGTAGTTGTTTAAATTTTGTCTAGTTTCTGAACAGATCGTATCTGTCCCCGGCTGTTTGAAGAGCAAGCATGGGAAACAAAAGATAGCATTTACCTGTTTGCATCTAGCTAGCCATGCCTTTCTGGTGTACCAGCTACGTGAGAAGCCTCGTTGATACGTTTTGTCTTTTTCACGAGCTTGCTGTGATATATACAAATCGGGTTGGTCCGGTCCAAGGTCTTTAAGTATCAATTTATCTCCCAAACTTCTCCTTTCGAAAGGATTGGAGAGTAGCTCTTGCATGGAATTGGGTGCGGACTGAGGTCCGGCGACTCCACCTGCACACCATTGTCATCCAACTACTGCGTCACCTTGGTCACTCACGAGTCTAAAAAACAACTCACGTCAACGCACGTAAGCAACGTGGGCGCCAACGTGGGCGCCAACGTGACCAAAATATTTGACGCCGCTGATTGGCTGAAATTATGTTTCGGCGGCACAGTTTACTATTGAGACTTTTGCAACGTGCTGGTTGCTGCTGTTTGGCTCGGGGGCTCCGCCCGGTAATGATAAACTAATGCCATGGGCAAGGCCAGGCAGGAAACATGTGACTTATCAGTAACTTTAGACATCGTAACACAATTTTAAACAAGATTTTATCGTAGATTATACATTTTACTGATACTAATTGTATGATATTTACCTTGTTCATTAAAAATAAAAATATAAAATATATATTGTTTTTAAATATTTTTTTTTAATTTCATTTTTTTTTTTGTATGTGGGAAGAGGTGGGGCGGCGCTCCTAGCGCCCCTATGGGCCGGCCGCCACTGCAAGTATGGCATATTAGCCAAACAGTCACAAAGGTGGGATGTTTATTGACCTCTGAATGGAGGTGTGTCTGAGTATTTTCCTCACATGTTTCAGAGCATGTGATTGTGTAAACACACTGTCTACAGTCATCTCATCTCATCCAAGCATATGGGGAATTGAAAAAGCATGTAAGTTGTTCATTTAAACCTGACCATATTGAGGCCTGGTCGAGCGGAGGCTCAGGTATGGCAGCTTTTAAATACAGCTCATTACTCATTACTGCAAAGCGGGTCTTTCATTTGTGGAGCTTGGCAGCTGGACCACCTGGCCACACATTAAACACTAAAGGCTGCTCTCCCTAATGGCCGCAGATTAGATCATTACCTTAACAAATCAGAGAGGAGCCTGCCAGCAGGGACGCAGAGAGAGGAAGAGACCGCTGGACTTTACATGCAGGCACACACACATCCTGGTTTTGGGTCAATCTGTTGTGCATAATCACAACACACTTTAGGGGGTTCAAGTATATTAATATTATTGACTTTGCTTATTTTTTTGCAATTAGCCCTTATTGAAGCCACGCTTAACTCGACCCCCTGCCGGGCCTAGGGTCAGTGTGATGTATCAGTGTGTCTACAGTTTTACACTTTAAAATATATTATTTGTCTGCTCCTTCCCCTGGTACCCTCTTGCACTCAGATTTCAAACTGATAATATTACTAGTGTTAGCTCTTGTTATTAAAGGGAGGGAATGCTCATGACACGCATTTTTAAATAATTATCATCCGATAAAACAGACCAGTCTCTGCCAGTCTTTCTTTTTTTTTTTTTAATCCGATGACGTTATCAGTGATTTTAAACTGATTAATTACCGAAATAACATAAACCCTGTGGGTGGTGCCATTTTGACGAGTCACATGACTTATTTTACCGGAAGTGATGTGAACTATGCGTTTGGTGTCGAGGACAAATTGACGTATGTGCTTTGTTCATGTTGTTTACTCTAGTTACTCTCTCAATTCTATAGAAATATGCCTCATTCAATCGCAGAACCCAGAGCGCACGGAGCACAGAGCGGACAGCAGATAACGGAATTGCAGTTTTATTGCTTATAGATTATCAGAACATTTCAAAGGGGACACTGTCACATTGGATATTAACCTATAGATTAACTACATCATCGTTTTTATCGTTGTAATGCCATTGAAGACCAGTTTAGACCAGACAAAGACCAAGGTAAGCCATGTTAGCCTAGCGCATGTTAGTACCTAGCGCCACTTGTTTTGATGTATGTTTTTGTTGATAACGTCGCGAGTTTGTATCTTTCAGTGTTGAGGTGAGCACCGTTAGATTCTGTGTCTTTACGATCATAAACGATGTGTTGGATGTGCAGCTAGGATAAGTAATAAGGGAGCTAGGGGTGATTTTCGGTGCAGTAATAGGTTAGCATTTTTCGCTCGGGGCTAATTCAGAGGCTCACATTGTGTGTTTTTTTTTAAGAAAAAAATGAAAAAGATCAGTTAAATTAGTTTTTTTCCCGTTATATGGATATAAAATATTCATAGTTTATTAAATATTAAGGTTCCTTAGACGTTGTTTCCTGCAAATGACGCGATTTCGGCCCCGGAACCGGGTCCGTGGGGCCTAAGAGGATAACAGAGTATGTTTTTTTATTTTTTTTACAGTTGTATTTGGATGGAATGAATACCTATAGTGATAATTCAAAGTAAGTCCGCCTGGACTTTATTTTTCTAAACTTCTTCCTCGGCTGACGAGTCCGAACTCAAATACTCCGCCATGTTTTCGTGGTGTGTTTACAAAGTGAACGCATAGATGATGTCACGACCTAGTTTTTCGAATCATGTGACTACTGAAAATGGCCAAAATGGCAGCTACAGATACAGGTTTTGATAAAAAAAGAGCTATAAAATCATTATTTTCCGGGGAATATCGCTGATTTCTTCAGGGTATGGTTTAAACATAATGTTTCACTAAATACTGAAGTTTTGATTAACTATCTGACCGGAGCCTTCCTTTAAGTACTGTATTTAAATGACTGGATTACAAAGATTTTGGGGAAAGTTTAACAGGAAATTATTTTGGTAAGTGTCTATCAGTGTGATGAGCTGCATTTGTGCACGGTCAAAGACATTCAGAAGTTCATGTGAGATCGCACCTTCAATGTGTTTGCTGCGCTTATGGGTATATTTAGCATTTTATGGAGATGCACTTCACACTGACAAAAGCAGAAAAAAGTAACATTTTATTAGCCATTCACCCTATAGGTTCATTATTGTGTCCTCGATAAATCTGATTCCAGTGCCTGTGAAGGTGCTCCCTCCTATACTCACTCCCAGATTGATATATATATGAATTGATATATGAAGGTTGTCACTGAAGACAGGCCCTGTCTGTCTGGAGGCACCTGAGCAGAAAACTTCTGTTGAGATGGAAATACGGATAATCAGAATATGGGGCAAGAGAGGGAGAGATGCTGCGACAGCGCTGTACACTCCTGCAACACAAATGGAAGTGATGTTGCATTTGTGTATGTATGTCTGGGTGTGTGTCCTTCTCAATCTTCTGTGGATGGAGCGATGCCTGTCCCCAGTCTACAGACTTTCCCTTCTGGGTCAAAACTAATTGGTGCAACGTTGAAACTTTGCTCTGATAATGACCACAAGCCCTCCGACTGCTCTCGCATGAATGACCCACCCCCCCACCCTGAACACACAGACACAGGCCAGTGCTGGGGCGAGAGATGGGAAGAAGGAAGGAGGGAGAAATGGTCAGAGCTAGTTTGGAAAGGAGATCGGAGGATGGAAGATATGCGGGAACACAGAGAAAGAAAGCTTATCCTGTGCTTTCAGAGAAGATGCACAGACAATACCATTCATGTAAAGCAATAGTTTAATGGTCTGTACAAAAATGTGATCCACAGCATCTTTCTTAAACCACATGAACACAATTTGAGTGTAGTTCCTCATATGTAAATGTATGGCTTCGTTGTATACAACTACACATCTTTTCATGATGGTGAAAAATAATAGGTCACATTATATTGTATTTTCATCCAGCAATCAAAAGTGAATTCAACCATAACTTAAATGCAGAAGATGGCTCAACCTCATTGTCATTGTGAATTTAGGCTGTTATTCAACCAACCACTGCAACGGTCCCTTAAACAGATTTCAGTCTGCCTCAGAGGTGTTTGGCAGAGTGATTCATTATTCATGGTTCAGCATTTCAAAAAGAATACCCAAAATAAACCTGATTGGAAAGCAAGTCATTGGCCAATCAATCAGGATCCACTGACTTGTCATTACTATACTGTTTAAATGCTGCGGTGATGAAACGCCAAATCATGTTCAAAACCACATCAAGGATTATTTCTGAAACAATTTTGAGCTCACATGCTTTTTCTCTTGCGGTTTAACCACAAGGTGAGAACCTTTTTATATCCTGCTTCTTACACATGCTCTCGCAGTACAGTTTAGCACTGAGTGTTAGCGATGCTTGCTAATGTAAACAAAGACCGTATTACGTCCAAAACACGTCGGGCATTGATTCTGATAGCAACGTTTCTGATAGGGCCGTGGGTCCACCATCCGATATTACATATATACATGACTGTGTATAGGGGAAAACAAGCTGATGTCATTGGTGACGACACAAAGTCGCTGATGGGCAAAACACGGGCAGAGCCAACGACAATACCGTTTAAAAATGGTCGGTATACAAGCAAATACAAGATTATCTCAATAACCATGGAGTAATCTGATGGTGTAGTAGGGTGTACACCAAGCGGCAAACTCTGGGGAAGAGCCGGGACGCCAATACGGAAGTGCCACACACTGCAGTTCATATATTGGCCGATTGGCGATGACTGCAGAAAGGAGCAATTTCCATAGACCCCCATGTTAAAATGCCCAACTTTACAGCAGAAAAAAACATGTTTCTACCCCTGGCTGCAATAAATATTATTATGCATATAGTTAGATTCCACCTTCATGATTATGGATCTGTGAGTGAATTGTTTTCTAACGCGACCCTTTTATTTATATTAGGTCTTAAAGTTATGCATATATTAGGGCGTGGTCACATTGAGTGACGGCTCTGTCAAGTGACTGCTGCCGCTAGCTTCTTGTCTCTCTGCTAGCTGCGCCGTGAAGCTACTGGGACTCTGCCTGCTCAGCTCATCCAGAGAACACAACTTGAAGCCGGCCGTGATTGTTTGTTCTTCATGCTTATATATCGGACTATTGTGACTCGCTCTGCGGTTAAAACAGACGGTGCATGAATGCGGTTTTGCGTTAAGTGAAATTCGAGTACTTTATTTATGTGTTAATGATTTTAATCAGCTACGTAATGAATGTTAAGGCTTGGGTTAGCGTGTAAGCGAGTGGTAGCTACATTGGTGCTAACAATGCTAATCGTAGCATCCAAGTTAAAATCATAGACTGTATATATAAAGGTTAAAACGAAATAGACAAGTGTTAAGCGTTAAGTGGGATAATACTGTACAACAAACGGCTTCTGTTTGAGGTTGATAAAATAAGGTTACATCCTTGTAACTTAGAGATATTTTATTATGTAGGTATGAACTGTATGCATCGCAAAGGTTAATTTAAATTGGCTATGCTCAAGTATGTAGACAAGCTAATGTCGAAGTAGTGTGTGTGAAATCAACCTCACAATAAGATGTGTGTATATTACAAATCATAATGTCATATTTCAAGATGATTAATTAGATATTACAATATGGTTGGTTGAGATGGAGTTCATTATTGAGCTTACACGTTAACGTCACAGTCATCTGAAGAACGAACCCAAACCTTGTTGTTTTTATTAATTGCATTACCAAATTGGTTTCAAATAAACAGTAAGCATTGGTAACACAACTTCCAAAGTTACAGTAAAATAAAAAGGACCCTGACTCGGACAATACACAATTCAACATGTTCAACAGAAGATAATCAGTTATATTGTTTGTACACATGGTACTTTACATACATATATCTGTTTGTTTAAGGTGTCCAGGTGATGTAGGCAGGCTGGACCAGAGAGTGAGAGACAGAACTGGACTCCTCACAGCAGTGAACTTCAGCTCAGGTACAAAGACTCTTTTTTTCATACTGTACAAAGAATCAAGAAAGATATTGGTTTAAATAAATGAAGTATTGACTTGAATACACTGATATACATTCCATTAAACAATACTAAATACTAGATCACCTACACATCAGTAAAGTTGAGGGTTTTTCCATGCAAAAAGTTACATTTAGATATTTAGCAATATGACTTAGTCAGCTTTCTAATTTAATGTATTGAAGGCAAAGATATTTAACACATAGTGAGAACTGCTACTATTTATCTCTCAATATTGTCTGTAAAAAACGTGGTAAAAGTTATTCTTTCAGTGAGACAACAGAGCAAGCTTCTACAGTTGCACTACGTTTTGATAACAGTTAAATATTATTTTGACAATAACAAATATTTCAATGTTGATGAACTTCATACTGTTCATTCATAATCTGATCGTCTTTGTAGCTCACTGTTGAAAAAAACAAAAACATTACAATTACAAAGTAATTATATCTGCAGCCCCTAAACACACAAACACACCACTTTCATAAATAACACACTTGTTCTACAATAATATGTTTTATGTTTCCTGTCATTTTTGTTAGGAAAGGACATGTCTGAAAGACACGACATGTTCTCCTTCTCTGAGGGTCAAGAAGAACATCCAAGAGGAACATTAAAAGCTGATGTTATGAGATTTTAAGACC
This sequence comes from Harpagifer antarcticus, assembly GCA_902827135.1. Taxonomy (NCBI): domain Eukaryota; kingdom Metazoa; phylum Chordata; class Actinopteri; order Perciformes; family Harpagiferidae; genus Harpagifer; species Harpagifer antarcticus. Next base: position 6,716,011 of record CADEHL010000883.1, on the reverse strand, counting down.
AGTACAGGACATTCACTAAGAAACTACTTTTATTGTGAAAACACAGTCAGCTGATCGAATGCACCTATTTCCACATCTACACTCCATCAGCTGATTATTTCTATTTGCCTCACTTTATGAGCTTCACATCGCTTGTGCCTTGTACCGCAGAGTTTGCAACGTCACAAATAAATGGGGCCAATCTTCAGTCAGATGTGAATGTGTAATCTAACATTTTCAGTAAGAATAATCGACGAAAGGAGTGTATTGAAATGTGAACCAAAAGTGAATCAAACATGTTTTAAATAAAAAGCACATATGGACAGAAGGTGTAAACCTATTAAATGTATAGGTAAACACATGTAGTCAAATAAAGTGACAGACTAGGCCTGTGCAGTTGGTATCAGCTATGCCCAGCATGGGCTCCTCCATCAGGCCTGGTCCTCCTCGCAGAGGAAAGACCCTCAGTCCTCTCCAAACCAACAGACAGGACGTCCATCACACGGAGGTTTCTCCCTGAAGTCTCTGCATCTCTCTGGACACCACGCTGTCTCAATCCGTCCACACTGAATATGAGAGGGGGAAAATGAAAATAATAAATGCTTTGGACAATAAGACATATAAAGTTGACTGTTGAGTTGCTCAGTTTTTTTAGATTGTCAATACTATTACTGTATAACTAATATCTCAGGTTAAGAGGGACCTTCAAATAAAGATTGGTCTTTAAATACATGTTGTCTTTTGAATTGTTTGTCTAAAGTCAAGGATCTAGAACTGGTACTTAGTTTTAATGATACAGTCTGGTTATTATGCTGTTTGGAGGAGGCCTCACATGTAAGAGCACTAACTAGCTACCATCACATGTACCTTAGCTTGACTTAAATGTATTAAACGTATTAAGTGATATCAAAATATAAATAACTAATGTCATGCAAACATATTAATATTTGCTTGATTCCAGTGTTGAATTTAGCACAATTGCATACAAACGTTAAGGGATTTTAAGATTCTGAAGTATTATGTTAAAAACTCAATAACTTAGATTATTATTTATAGTTTTGCTGAATAGTTTCATGTCCGCTTACCTTAGAAACGTAAAATGCCACGGCAGTGTGCAGATGGGGAGCATGTTAGCTTAGCTTGGTAGCTTCAGCTAGCTCTGGAACTTGGTGGCAGGAGGTCCCGCCTCGGCTCCGCCTCCTTGCCCTTATTTGGAGCTGGCGGGAGTTGAACTCTGTCGTCACTGTCGAGCCGTTAGTGGCCGACTCCGCCTACTAAGGGCTTCTCGGCAACTCTGCAGAATCCTATGGGTGACGTCACGGACCCTACGTCCATTTATAGTCTAGAATATCAGTTTGAGAAAAACAACACCCTCTATCCTTAGACCCTCACATCGTACAAGGAAAAACTTCTAAAAACTTTTAATAAGGGCTATACAAGTGTTCATACAGGGTAGTTTATTTAGTTTAAAAAAAATTATCCAAAGATTTACAGACCACTCTTTCCCCATGTAAGTCAATAGGAAAAAGTTTTTCCGGGCCTGGCAACGAAACGGAAGTGAAGTACCGCCGTTTGGCCACCACGAATATTTTCATCTGAGTCTGGCGCACTTCCTGGGGGCTTGGTTGTGACTCGATAATAATAAACGGAGGCGCTATCTGGGACGCTCCAAAAAGTACTAAGTTCCTGAGTTTTTGTTACACAGAAGTATCATTGAAGCCTTAACACCTCGGACGTTACACTAGCACACAAACTAAGGAATCGACTCCCGATATTAATTAAAATTATTTTATTGATTTAAAATTATTTTATTGATTTAAAATCATCGTATTTCTTCCGCTAAGAAAATACTGTTGTTGAACTGCGACAACAACAACTTTACGGCAGCACTGTCCAAATCTGTTTACAGTTTCTGATCCACTAACAAGTCCTTAAACACTGCAGAGCCCATACCGTGTTCCTGTTAGTGTTTTACTTCCTCTCTGCATTCTTCTGTTAATTTATCTGCTGTCCAGCGCTCCGTCTTTTAACCTCTTTTCCTTTCTCTTTCTTGATACTCCTTAGCAACGGTCTTTATAGTCCCTGACAGCGGTCTGTACTACTGTATTAACGTGTCACATGTTTTAAATTGACCAATCAGAATTGAGTATTCAACCAAGCCGTATAATTAAAGTTGTTAGTAGCCTTAAGGACCTACACAGTTGGTGCACTAAACTACATTTTAGCATTTAAAATACCTAGCCATTATTTTGCAGTTATTTTTGGTGAAAGTAACTCAAAAGTAATATAAAAGTAGTGTAACTCATTTCAGAGACAGTAATATTGTAATGTAACTTATTACTTAAAAAATACAGTGATAAGTCATATGTACTACTGTATTACATTTTGGAATTAACTTGCCCAACACTGGTGGCAGTTTATCTTTTCACAGATTTCCTCATAAAATCACAGAATCGCAGTTTTTAGCGTAACATGCATTGTCGAGCCGGTATATAACCTGTAAATTACGAACAATGTTCTCACTTCACTTGTTTTGGTAAACTGAACATATTCCCTCCACTGTTCTGCTGTAATTACATCAGACTGTATGTATTATTACTGACTTCAAGTTACCACTGACACTTGGGTCGTTTATTGACTGACAGCAGTGCTCCGCAGCATTTAACGTCGGCCGACCACAGATTCATATCCGTAGTGTTAGGCTTCCCGAGAAGTGACTGGAGATGAGAACCCGCTACGCAAGCACTAAAACTGAGATAGTGGTGAAGTGTCAAAAAAAGGCTTTATGTTGTCCACGACACTGGCAAGGAGTTGACGAAGAGAACGTAGAGGGGAGACGTGGAGCTGGGCTGACCAGGAGGGAGGGCTGGACGTGGCAGGCAGAGCGGCTGGAGTATGTGGATCTGGAACAGGAAAAACAAGCAGGATTAGGAAATCATTTCCTTTCACAAGGAGCATCAAAAAGTCACTAGGAAAAACACTAGTAGGCCTGGACGATAGTTTACCACTGAAGAATAAACGAAGAACTGGTGAAGTCTGAGGATGGGAACCAGGGTTTTAAGCAGGTGCAGGTGAGTAGTGGCAATCAGTGAGATGAGCAGCAGCTGAGGAGGTGAGTTGGTGGGAATCGGAATGTAGGTAGCCACGCCCAGCCAGGAAGACAGACACACAGACAAACAGACAAAACAAACACAGAAGGGGGAAAAGAAGGAGGAAGTACTGCAGATCCTCACACGTAGAGAATAACTGGAATTGATATGTGTCTTTAATCTGGCATTTAAATACGTTTTGTCCTAGGGCTTCCTGTACAGTTACAGGAAAACACTGCTTTGGTCAGTGTTGTTAGTTGAATTCGTTAGCTAGCTAATGTTAACTCAAAACTGTCCAGTCATTGATATAATGGCTCGCTATAATCCTGTTTAACATTAGTAAACCCATAACTAAATTATTCCTTAGAGTTTGGGTCGACCCCCGCTTATGTTGATAAAATCAATCTTTGAGGCATGATAGCCCTCGATGCCCTCCACTGTATTGCTAGCATGTATTTACTGTGATTAGACTGTTGCTTTTGCCCACCAGCGCTCTGCGGTGGAACGCTCATTTACTACCACCAATTTCTCCTAAAGCAGAGGCGTCACAGTAGGAACACTGACTAGCTACCAACACATGTACTTTAGCTTTGTCATGGTAATTTATTAAAAGCATAACCAAGTTACACAACAATTGTAACTTAAAGGTGGGGTAGGTAACTTTCAGAAACCGGCTCGAGTGCACTACAATTTGAAAGTACACAGCCGAAAAGAATCTGCCCCTTCCTTCAGACTTCCTTACAGAGCACATCCTCCAACACACATGAACGTGCACATGACGTCAGCAGACTGGTGAAAGTGGCCGCCTGTTGTTGGCGAGTCATTGAAGTACTGCTGCAATGCACGAGATGGAAGGCTGACAGACAGGGCGGCAATCCAATCGGTTTAGCCGTTGTACTTTTTACAGTATTACATTTTTTTATGGATTTTTTGTCAAAGCACTTAAGATATTCATTGCTATCGGGATGTTGAGAGCATTCCATGGAATATAACAAAAAGTGTATCTCGAGCCGGTTTCTGAAACTTACCTACCCCACCTTTAAGTCATGTTACATTTAAATTCAGCTTTGATGATTAACAATTTGATCAAGTGTTTGGAAATACTTCAATTATATATTTTTTTAATTATGAAAAGAAATATTCAGTTTGTGTAGAATTTTCTCAATAACAGTAATCATTATTTTTAAATGTTGCACATTTTCAAGTTAATTTACCTTAAGAAACGTAAACATGGATTTCCTCATTGGGAGCAACATGACCACAGGTTAGCCGGCTTGTTAGCCTTATTTAGCCTGGTAGCTTCAACTGAGCTCGACAGAGTCGGAGCAAATACTATTGTTTTCTTATTGATTCTTTTTGTAATAAATGTTTTTCTCCCAAATGAATTTCCTTTTTGAGGGCTTAAGCATTCTCAAAAGATGGCGTTTGTTTGCACACAAAAGGTGAAGGAGGTGACAGGTCTGGTGAAAAATTTGATATTTTCGGGTTTTCATAATTGGCGCAATCAAAATGGCTCTGTAGTAGTGTTAATTTCGTTGATTAAAACTATGACGAAATATGTTCGTCAACGACCTTTTTTTCCATGACGAAAACGAAACGATGACGAGACGGCACCAAACAATAACTGCAACAAAATCATCATGCAATATCGTTGACGAAAAGTGACGAGACGAAAATGTAGTTTACTAAATAAAAACTATGCCAAAATCTCTTTACTTTCGTTGACGAAAAATGAGGAGACGAAATATTATCAAAGATAAATATATGAACCGTCAGAAAGACTCGGGTCTAACTCATGGTCTAACTAACCTTATTTAACAGAAAAATAAAATGGCAACAACAGGGCTTGGGAGCAGTGGTTGCACTCGCGTTAACCGAATACCCCCCCATCAGCGCGAGTGAGTGATAAATTGTGCACTCGACGGATAATAATGGATTATGACGGAAATGTTACGATCCTGTCCGTCAAAATTACTGACAACGAAAAAGTCTAAAGCCACCACTGCTTGGGAGAAAGAAACGATGTGATATGGGCCCATTTTCGCTACAATGAGGCGGAGAAAAAAAGCGAATGCATTGTTTCATCAGAAGGGAAGCAATGTGGCCATAACACAGCTGGTAAAAACACCACAAACCTGACCAGATACTCTCTGCAAAGCTTCTTAATCATTCAACCTGTGTTTTTCATCAAATAAGGACAAGATATAATCTTATTTATTTATATATATTAAAATGACAAATTATTGGTTTTGGCTAGACTAGTTTGACTGAAATGTTCTATATAATCTGATGACTAAAAAAGACTCAACAGTTTTCATTGACAAAAAGTAGACTTTGACTTTGACTAAAATAAGACTAAAATGCTCAGACTTTTAGTCGACTAAAACTTGACTAAATAAAAACAGGATGAAGGTGATTAAATATGACTAAAACTAAAAAGGAAATTTAACACAGGACTTAGACTAAAACTAAATAAAAAAATAGCTGACGAAATGAACACGCCCCCTACAAAATACTAACACACAGCATTGCGTTGTGCTTTCACCTACAAGTCTGACATTTTGTAGACATATGTAGCATGATGCGACGCACAAAAAAGTCAGTCGGAGGCAACCCAACAGGAAGTCGGCCATCTTTTTGGCAATTTTTGCCCTTTTCAGGGCCAGTACCAAAACTATCTCCTCCTACAGTTTTAATCAGATCAACTCAAAATGTGGCCAGTACCATCAGAAGACCTGGATAATCAAATCCACACGTTTTTTGTCAACTTTGAATGATCTCGACGTGGCAGTGAAAAGAAAAATCTCACGCCAGGACACAGGAAGATGCTTTAACCCGACCGTTCCAGACTGTGTAACTGTGGTACACGGAACATAATTAACTCTTTACACTATACTTACTACACTATAAAAAAGGATTTTGGAGGGTAGTATATATTATCCAAGCAAATCATTTAAATTGTACTCAAGGTATATAAGTGAGCATTGTTAGAATATATGAATGGGTAAATTCTACCTACACCACCTAATTTCTGACAGTACCAACTGAAACACAAACAATCTGGATAAAATCTACTTGAAGACATTAGGCCCACACTGCCCCTTTGCGCATGCGTCTGCGGTGATTCTTCAACCCAGTCTCACGGCATTTCGTGTTCACCAACACGATTTTTAATCTATTGATTTGTGTTCACCAACACGATTTTCCCCTCTTTATCGTGTTGCACAGCACAATTTTAAAAGCAATGTATTTCTACTAATGTGTTTCGTGCCTGCAGCACGTCTTTTTCTCCGGTCGGGTCATGGAAGACCGGAAGCTGTGTGGTTCATAAAAACATGTTCTTACTCAATATCAAGCCACAACTATTGTTTTTATTTTAAATCGTATAATTTCTGACTTTTGTTGCCGTCTGTGTGGTAAATAAATGGGGCTCAGTGCCTCAGGATACTGAAATCTGTGTTTTTTAAATCTTTTTTTCCTTCTAATTTGTTATTCTTTTCAAAATAACACACTGTTATTTACTCACCAATAACACACAATTATCCTTGCTTGTATTTATTGCTTTAATTTCATAATCTCTGGCTTTTTTGGCGTCCGTCAGGAACTGAATTTCAAAATAAAAATAACCGGAAACAGACGTAGGCATTTCGAGCGATTACCCAAGATCCTCAGCTATGGTTTAAGCTCGCTGATTGGATGTATTAGCCGCAATGCATGCTGGGATTTGGTGTTTTTATGATATGAAATCCGGAAAACATTTTAAAAGAATAAAATAATACTTTATTCCGAGTGCTCTTGCTTTTCTCTTTGAAAGTCATCACATAACGGCATTGTAATACACGGTTCGGCTGCATTACATATTACAGATCTGCCATAGTTCTTTCTTTATATAGCCCTGATGAGAAGACCTTTGGAAAAACTGAAGAAATGCAGCCGAAACTGAATACTTGCCCTGGATCATAAATATATCAACAATTAAACAACATCTTCAATTTCTATTCACACAATACGTCTCCTTGCAGTATCAACACTAATTCGGCTGACTTTTACATTTGATCTAATTCGTAGATAGGTTATATTTACACCATAACGGTGCACAGCTGATATAAAAGGACTTGTAGTGTTTAAAGATATTACTGATTTTCTTTGAATATAAGAATGTAAATACTGAGTCTGAAATAGTATAGCACTATGCTGTAAAATGATGTGAAAGCATGAATACAACTACACATCTTCAGATGTTGTACATACATAAGTAATACAACGTTTTTATGGATGTGTGTACCTTGTGTGCACCGCCTAGTGGTTAAAGCACGTTATTGAATTATTGTTTTTATGTGTTATATTTGATTAAAAAAATATTAAGAGTACATACTTTCATAGGGGGAAAGTAGAAGGTCAATGATAGAAATATAGAATATAAAAAATCAAGAAGATACTATAAGTGATCTCTACAATAAAACAGTTTAGTGTAGGATGTACAAAGATATTAATAGGAGGAGGTGCAAAACAGAAAAACAAATTCACCTTTATTTAAACATTAAATAATACTTTAGATTAAGGTCTTCTTTTAAATAAGAAAAACACTTTGGGGGTATCTATCTACAGATAAATATTAAGCCTGACAAAGTACTTAACGTCTAATATATTGCTTTCCTGCAATGTTAACTATGTTGAAGCACTTATTTGATTATTATTTGTTTATTATTAAACTGATATTATACATATGTATTATACTCTTATGTATTTAGATAGTTTATGAAATGTGCAGAATATGACAGTTTAATGGTGGAGGTATACACACATATTGATAGATGTCTTGTAATGTGCTGTTGAGGAACCTGTGACCCAAGATTTTCATTCATTGCATACACCGTAGTTGTGTATATGATATGTCAATAAACCTTTGAAAATCTTGAAATCTTGAAAGAGATGTGCAAAATAGCAATTACATACAGTTTTTAATTAACTGTTAGTAGAGAATAACGAGTAATGAATATACTTTATTACTCGTTTCCATTCATGTCAATTGCAGATAAATGTTTAGTCTTCTCAAGCACCAACTATCAAATATCTCTCCTGATTGTCAAGTGCCAACAATCAGGAGAGATATTTGATACATCTTTTTTTTTCAAAGGTTGATTTTTATATTCTATATTTCTATCACAGACCTTCTACTTTCCCCCTATGAAAGTATGTACTCTTAATATTTTTTTAATCAAATATAACACATAAAAACAATAATTCAATAACGTGATTTAACCACAAGGCGGTGCACACAAGGTACACACAGTACGTACAATATATGTACAACATCTGAAGATGTGCAGTTTTATTCATGCTTTCACATCATTTTACAGCATATTGCTATACTATTTCAGACTCAGTATTTACATTCTTATATTCAAAGAAAATCAGTAATATCTTTAAAAACTACAAGTCCTTTTATATCAGCTGTGCACCGTTATGGTGTAAATATAACCTATCTACGGATCTTGGGTAATCGCTCGAAATGCCTACGTCTGTTTCCGGTTATTTTGATTTTGAAATTCAATTCCTGACGGACGCCAAAAAAGCCAGAGATTATGAAATTAAAGCAATAAATACAAGCAAGGATAATTGTGTGTTATTGGTGAGTAAATAACAGTGTGTTATTTTGAAAAGGATAACAAATTAGAAGGAAAAAAAGATTTAAAAAATACAGATTTCAGTATCCTGAGGCTCTGAGCCCCATTTCAACAAAAGTCAGAAATTATACGATTTAAGATAAAAGCAATAATTGTGGCTTGATATTGAGTAAGAACATGTTTTTATGAACCACACAGCTTTCGGTCTTCCACGACCCGACCGGAGTAAAAAGACGTGCTGCAGGCACAAAACACATTACCAGTAGAAATGCATTGCTTTTAAAATCGTTCTGTGCAACACGAAAAAAAGGGGAAAATCGTGTTGGTGAACACGAATCAATAGATTACAAATCGTGTTGGTGAACACGAAATGCCATGAGACTGGGTTGGATTCTTGGCTGCAGGCCAGAGGAACGGTTCTCTTTTGTGCCTCCCTCCTCCTGGTGTGTGGAAATGTTGGAAGGTAAGATATTACTGTCTGTCATGTCCTACATATAAATGTTCACGTTTTTTGAGGTTCATCACAAGACTTGTTGTCTGCTTGCTTCACTGTTAGACAAGGAATGTAATTTTGTTCTCATCTATTACTCACTGGAAGTCGGTCACTGATGCTAGATAGCTGTAGCTAACATAGGAGCTAAGAGTAAAGCACTATGATGTTTAGCTCCATATTGTTAATAATTGTTATTACAGCAATAATGTGCATGTTGACGCCATGCCGTCTGAAATTAGTTAAGCGTCACGGCGACAGTTGTATGTTAATGTAACAGCCAAGTTGTGTTTCACGTTAGCATCGTGCATGCTTAGCAGAGAAGGCTATTGTTTGCTAGCTAAGTACTAACAAGAACAGCGCACGGAAGGTATTGGTTTAAATCAACCTTTGAAGTTGGTCGTCCTCTAGATAATGTGTGTTTGTCCAATGTTATTTTCCACACAGTATCCAATGGACATGCTATGTGATGCACACTGCAAAAATCAGTAGCCGTTTATTAAACAGCATGTCAGTTCAAGTAATATGACGAATGCTGACACGGTTGAGTAGTATTGAGTACAGTAACGGTTTGCGGGGGACACATTCAAATGATGCACAATGCTAACTGTTAGTGAAAGTTCCCATCAGCAAAAACACGTGGGTTTGCTATCCTGGCTCCAAAATGGTGGAATGAGCTCCCCATTGACATCAGGACAGCAGATAGCTTACACACCTTCCGGCGCAGACTGAAAACTCATCTCTTTCGACTCCACTTCGAGCAATAGAACTATTAACAAAGCACTTATGTACTAATAAAGGACTGGCTTACCTAAAGCCAGTTGAGTAGCACTTGAAATGTTTTTGCTCTATGAAACCTGATGTACTTATATGATTCTGTTTTCTTCAAGTTTGTATTTTGTTGGTCGAACGCACTTATTGTAAGTCGCTTTGGATAAAAGCGTCAGCTAAATGCAATGTAATAATGTAATGAAATTATTGTCCTAGACTCCTAGATATGACGTACATGACCAACCCTGACGTCTGTTTATCTCCTTTAAGGACATAGGCTGCTTCAGCCATAATGTTATTGTTCCCATTCTGTGACCGGGCAACACTAGGTCACAGATGGTCTGTTGTTGTGGGTGCACTGGGACACTTCCTTCTTTGTTGTTTGTGGACTCCAAGGTATGAAATCTTCGAGGCCATAAGTGACGGATGCAAGTGACTCAGTGTGCCCAACTGTCTAAGCTATCTTATCAAAATATGTTGATCACTCTCTGTGAAACCAGTTAAATGGGCTAACGAGAGAGAGGCGCTCCAGAATTGACGTGGCAACTCTCCCGTGCAGTCTCACCGTGACTGATGTGACTTGTGATGTGAATCTCTCCGGCCGTAACTCCAAATAAATCATCAGTGTTGGACATCGAAGCTCCTGCTCCTCCCGTGTCTCTTTCCTGAGTCGTTGACTCCCACTGCATTGCTACACAGAAGTTTCCTCTACACTAATGGCGTGTTTCCACTGCAGCGGGTAGCTCGCTTTAAGCGTGCCGAGCCGTGCGGTGCCCGTTTTTGGTTGCGTTTCCACTTGGCCTAGTTTTGGCCCGGGGCTACTTTTTCACCTTTCTTCTGGCCCGACTAAATCGTGGTTGTAGGGCCAGAAACAACCAGGCTGAGTCGGGATGAGTATGCTAAACTAGAGAGAGAATCGCTGGCAAGGGGGCGACAACTACAACAAGATGAACATATTTGACCGTGATTTAATTGTAATACACGTTTCTAAATGATGCCGAAGTAACAACATACTGATACCGGTTAGTAAAAACAATGAATTAATGCTTTGACAAGTCTGCAGACAGACGGCAGGCGAAAAACCCTTTTAAAATGCGTGTTTTCTAAATGTAGCTTGGCTAAGCTAACGTTATATATGCTCCGACCGTCCACACTCACAACAACGGCCTATACAGACATAAATAAACCAGCGACTGTATTCGCCATGACACAGACAGTCTGTGGTTTGTACTTGTTTAACTTTTGTCTAGTTTCTGAACAGATATGAGGAGCTGTGAGCTCTGAGTGCTAAGAGCTAATGGCTGTGTTGTTTTTCTGGGGCTCTCATTGAAGATGACGTCACGGCTCCGCCTACACTGTGTTACTATAGTAACTGCCCCAGTTCCTAAACTGTAATGGAAGCGCAGCATTAAAGTGAGCCGGACCTAATAAGGCCTAACCAAACCGAGCGAGGCCTGCAGTGGAAACGCGCCATAACTAAGTTGAAGCTAGCTTGTAGCATCTCTCTTAGTCTAACGTCGGGTTTCCTCGTGGGTCTGTCGGGGTAATATATACTATATGGGTCATTCCAGAATAGGAGGACAATTTAGACACCAACATTTTTGAAAAATGAACCTTTTATTTTATAATTTTAATAAACCATCAAAAAAAGTGATTTGCCCAGCTAGGCATCAAATTAATATTTTCCAATGAAGAATTACCCCAATTCTTCATTACTTACTTACTTTTATCTAAAATATGTTTATTAGGTCCGGCTCAACCCTGTTACTATAATTAGAGTAACAGGGTTGAAAGTAACAGGGTTGAAAATCAATGCTAATTTGAGCTTTAACCTCAGGAATGATTGCTAGATGTAGCATGTAATGCTACTTTCAAGGCAAGGACAGACTTGGATATCTAATGCAAGAAAGATAACTTTTAAATGAATATGCTTTATTCTGATAATATCAGTAACAGAGTTGAGTGGGTCAGAGTGCCACACTTTTTTAAGACTGAAAAGATTGTAAAAATATGAAAAATAAAAGAGAGGACTTAGTTTTGGTCTACCCATGGGACTAGCACATGGCTTAATGATGTCACTTCCACTGTGTCATCTGACTTACAGTTTGTTCACTTCCTGTGCCAATCTAAAAAGGTTTGGGTAACAGGGTTGAACGCATGTTGAGGGACACACCTGCTGTGCAAAATTACTTTTATCTAAAATATGTTTATGATTTAACAAATTGATTTTACCATTACAAGAGACATATATCAATAGAATAATACCAAAAAAAGTAAATAAAATCCCTATTTTAAATGTTATATTTGACATGCAAGTTGGTCACCAAGAAGCGGGGACAAGAGAAAAATGCCATTTTAGGATATGTTCGAGAGCTTTTTGATAATTTAAATAATATTTTGAAACCACTTTTTCTACAACTTTATATACATTTGGTCTCAATACAAGTATGTTTAACACAACAAGTGCATGTTTTAGCATTTTGGGCATGGATTATTAGATTTTTTATATGGGGGACATGAAATGTCCTCCAATTCTGGAATGACCCATATATATTGTTGTGTTCGGTCGCTCTGTGCTTAACAATGGTGAGAGTTAGGGATGCTCCGATCGCCAATTTCGGGGCCGATCGCCGGAATCAGTATCGGCCGATACCGATCGCCGATCCGATCGAGTGGGCGGGGCCTAAATGGAAGATTTAAACATCACTTTAAATCTTCCATTTAAAGTGATGTTTAAAACTCAGTTAATGGGGCTCATTCACTGGAGCTTCCACCAACAACAATCAACTTAATTATTACATTCAAATGATGTACATTATTCAAGTTTACATTCACTTTGGATAATAACACGGGAGAAATTAGCGGAAGCGCTCTCTTTTCCTCTCTCCCTCTCTCTCCCCCCCCCCTCTCTCCCTCTCCTGACAGCCTGTCAGTATCTCATGCAGCTCACTGATCCAGTAATGAATGACCCGACAATGAAGAATACATATATTTATAATAACTAGTTTAGCTTGTTCCAGAGGTAGATAAAATAGCTAAGTGTGTTAGGTCTAACTCTTACGGTACGTCCACACAGCAGCTTTTCAAAAATCTTAGAGCTGGGCGTGTCTGAAAGCTTGGGGATTTTTTGCGAGCAACGCGACCAACAACCAATCACATGAATCTCCCGCCCCCGACATACAAAGCAAAAAACCCCGGGGATTTTATGCGAGCAATATATATATATATATATAAACTCCCCAAACAGGCGAAAACCTACCAGTTTCACCCACTGTCTCTGCCACCTCCCTCCATGCCTGGTTCCTCCGGTTTGTATCCCGTTAATAGTTCTGGTCGTAAAGAACCGGGTGATTTGCTACCGTAATTTCTCGTTTGGAATATGAGAAAATGAACTGCGGTCTGGTTCTCCCTGTGTGTGTGTTTCGCTGCGCTTACCGGTCCGGCGGGCGGAGCTGCAGGATTTCTGCTTCACACACGTTGCATACCGCTATTTTACTGTCTTTTTCGGACACCTTAAAATAATGCCAGACCGGTGAAGCCATTTTGGCGATCTTGTTTTGCCGCACACAGAGAAAAGGTTCATGTATTTTACGTCATGCGATCGGCTCTCGCGATCGGCATGTTTAGAGAGCACCGATCGATCGGTAGAGAGTGAGTATCGGCCGATCTCGATCGGTGACCGATCGATCGCAGCATCCCTAGTGAGAGTGAAATACAGTTTGTCCCATTTGATGAATGGGACACAGTGTTGTTAAACTCCAGCCCCGGCGCGCATTCATATGAGCGTGCATGAAACGATAAATACTGAGACAACTATCTTGCGACTATCTCTTAGTGAAAAATAACCATCGTATATTCAGCCAAGCCACAGTAATAATGATTTATGATTCATTTGTCTTTTTTGAGGTATAGCTGCAGCAATAGCCTATAGACGTATGTTTACATTAGGCTTACTGTATATTATGGTGAGGACTGGATAGATTACCACGGAGCAGAGCCAAAGCTCATTGTTATATATTTTAGGATTTTTCTACATATAAATGTTTAATTGTGTTATTTTGTTGGTAATGTTCAGTGTAAGAAATGTGAATATAAGTGTAACATCCTCAGAGACAGCACCTAAGTCCTATACATTTTAAATCCTGCAGACAATTCGTAGTGCAGTGGAGGTGGTGACCCTCAGCCCACGTGTCAGTGTCTTCAAGGGGAGATGGCCTGGTTTATTCAATGAGGCTCAGGTGAGAAAGTTACGTTTATTTTTTTTCCATTTCAACTCACTGTTGTGAGTAATGAGTGTTGTCCCCTATGGTTTTTATTAGATCAAGGAGGAGTTCCGACCAAGCGGCAAACTCTGGGGAACAGCCGGGACGCCAATACGGAAGTGCCACACACTGCAGTTCATACATGGGCCGCTAGGGACAGACTGCAGAAAGGAGCAATTTCCATAGACCCCCATGTTAAAATGCCCAACTTTACAGCAGAAAAAAACATGTTTCTACCCATGGATGCAATACATATTATTATCGATATAGTTAGATTCCACCTTCATGATTATGAATCTGTGAGTGAATTGTTTTCTAACACGACCCTTTTATTTATATTAGGTCTTCAAGTTTTTGCATAAATTAGGGCGTGGTCACTTTGATGGACATGTACATGCCTCACTGTCAGCTAACAGCAACTTGTCCACTCTGCTAGGCTACAACCATAGAGGCTACAACGTTAGTTAGTCATTGTACTGTACTTGACCCTTTAGCTTTAGCCATGTTCGTGGTGATTGTGCCTTTTAGGCAGGGCCGGACTGGGACAATAAGTCAGGCCGGGAATTATTCACCCAGCCAGGCCACTACCAGTTTTCTTTTGTGCCATTTTTCTGGATTTATTTGTCAATATTTACAGCGTTGCTGCCCATAATGATAGCCCTATAGTTTAAATCTACTACCCCACAATAAACATATGGAGATGGATTACTATTTAAAAAAATTGTGAAAATCTATTTAGGAATCTATCAATGTGAATGTTCACTTGATTTTATTGATTTTAACTGGGGGTGGACCTCTAATCCTATAGGGGGGTCTGGGGGCATGCTCCTCCGGTAAGATTTTTTTTAAATTGTTGGACTTAAATGCATCAATCTGGTGCACTTTGAGGGGGAAATAAAGAGACTACACCTATATTAAACAGAACTGTATACATTTAAATAATCAGAAAATCATAATAGCATGGCCAGAGCCAATAACATACCATATCCAATATGAAAAAACATTGAAACTTGTTTATTTGTTTTTGGTTCATTTATAGTTGTGAGTGTCTGTGCTCCTGAATCAGCCTCACCCGTCTCCCCCCAGCTCCTCTTTGAGGCAGCAGCAAAGACTAGTTTTAGCTCTCAACAAGTTTTTAAGGTTTATCTTACCTTTTTTCACCTAGTTAACATTTTTTTTATTATTATTCATCCATATTTTACTAATCACTCCCCCTCAAATGGAAATATGTGTTTACATAAATGGTGACCAAACCGTTTGAGACCCACAAAGAACTTAGACTAAGTGAACTATCTAAACACTCAGAGTCCTTTACCTCACGTGAGCTGTAGTTATCAGCCTCTCAGTCTGACAGCAGAGGACTCTCCTCCACCTTGTTGACAGCTCATTATATCCGTTAGCGCCGCTAGCTAGCACCAGATGCTAACAACAACAATACACGTAACCGGTGAGCGCGCTTTCTCTCTCTCGCTCGCGCCCGCCACACATACACACACACCCTCCCGAGCTTGAATGACACACAGAGACCAATCGAGGGCATTAGTATGATCTGTATGAAAGTGGCCATGTCGGCAGACCACATCATGTAGACAGCCAGTCACCCTCTGTGAGGCAGAGTCAGACCCACATTTGCGCAGCGTTGCGTTCACAATACAAAAAAAAAATCCTCAGGCCAGCAGGCCACTTAACAGGCCAGGCCATCGGGAAACCTCCCGGTCCTCCCGATGGCCAGTCCGGGCATGCTTTTAGGGAATATTGTTACAAATACCAGACGATTAAGATTTCGTGCTGTGCGCTTGAATGTACTAACAGAACTTCCAAGAAGTCTAAAATGATAATATTATACATGTTAACCCCGTTCGCAGGTGTTTGGTAGCTTAGCTTGTTACTTATTAGCCAGCTAAGGACGTAACCCTTTATACATACATATACATTTTAGTTTATGATTCAGCCTTGGGTAAGACTTTTATTGTCTATGGCTATGACGCCCATAATGCTAAACGGGAGCAAATGTTAATTGGGGACCCAATTATCCCAGTGGTTGCCGCCGGAGCTAACGGAGCCGCAGGGGGCTAGCTCCAGCCGGCGTCCCGGAGCTAGCCCACTGCGGCTCCGTTAGGTCCGGGCGGTGGAGTCCGTCGTTATAACTGGAGATCAAGGAATGCAGCGAAACGCAGACTTGGTTCGCCTGCTGTAGTGTTAGCTAAATAAATTATGTTGAACAAGGCTTATTAAGCTGAACATCGCCACAATTGTTCTGCTATGTATAGGTACTTATTTTCTTAACGTGTGAATGACAAGCATTAAGAATAACAAAATATAGCTAATTCTCTTGCAGATTGTCTCATTTGATTATGAATGTAACGTTTATATAGGGGAACTACACTGTTAGCAGTACCTTGGTATGCATGTATTTCATGTTAGCTTAGCTTCTTAGCCTGAGCTAGCTCTGTTTACTTCCAGTTCGGAGGCAGCAGGTTCCGCCTCTTTGCCCTTATTTGGAGCAGGCGGGATTAGACTCTGACGTCGCTGTCAAGCCGTTAGTGGCCGACTCTGCTTCTAAGGGCTTCTATGCAACTCTGCAGAATCCTATGGGTGACGTCACGGACACTACGTCCATATATATATATACAGTCTATGGTTCCGACACATAACAACTCTTTCACTGGAAGAGACTTTGATGCTGAAACTGGATGGGTACACCAACACCACTCGCTCCAGCTGCCAAAGGAGGAGATGCTGGCTCCAGGATGCGCCCTCTTCTGAGCACAATTGATGAGGTACATTTATTTAAATGTTTCATTCAAGAATATGAAAATGCAGAAATAAGTCTTCTCACTAAAATGCATTTCCTCACAGGCCCAGAGTATTGGAAAAAAGGGATGCAGTGGCCAGGTGTCTGATTGAAGACCTTGGGGAACGCCAAGAAGACCTTTTTCAAGACAGCCAGGTATGTCATTAAAGACTGATCACTTCAAGATTTTAACGGAGTTATTTGCTCTGATACCATTGTTTAATTTCCACTCTTACACCTAACATAAATATGCAATTTATTGCTGTAAATCTGTAAACATCTTATTGTTTTATAAATGGTTTAGCATTCACATGAAAATGATTTACTGATGTGCTTTGCTACTTAACATATAAAACCTTCTTTTGGTGTTAAAGTGAAATAAGATAAATAAAATGATGCACTGAAAAGTTATGTTTATGGGAAATAATCAATTTAATGTCATTGATTAGATCGATGGGCAATTTGACATTTTTGTTGACATTTTTTATATAAGTTAGAAATCCTTTTTTGTTTTTAATCGCTGCCACACATTTTTTCAAATCATTTAAAAAAAGTCAATCCCTGGTTTTATTGATAAGGCTTAATGCTAACAAAGCCTATATTGTATAATAGCTTATTGTTAATATGCCTAATTTAAAGTGAATATGCTTTTCTTTCTTTCTTTTCAACATGGAGGACGAGCATGCAACGTTGTGGACCAAACTATGAAGGTGCTTGTGATCCATGATGCCAGGGACAGGGGACCAGCAGATGTGTCCATTGTCAAAGAGGGAGACAGAGTTTTGTGCAGAAACCAAACAAAGGCATGCGCATTGTTGATGGGATTCATCTACGCCCTCAACCTGGAATACCCCAACAAGCTCAAATACACATTTGAGGTATTCTAAAAACTGTTTTTAGAGCTTGATGGAGCCAAGCTGCTCAAACAGGTCCAGAGCCTCAAATAAACAATTTGTTCTGAAGTGGATGTTGACTTGTTTTAGTGCCGAGTGACACAAACACAAACTAATGTGATGTAGAATGTAATGGATGTGGAGAAACCTGTTAAAAGTGGACTGTTTACTGGCACTTAAAGGTTTTAATAGTTGAGTAAATTGCACTTGGAAGATTATGTTAATGTTTACAATTTCCATGCACTTGAAAACAATGTGATTGTATGACTATTTTGAAGATTCTGCTCAGTGTTAACAATTGAAATGCACTTAACTGTTTAAATAATCTCAATGTATGACCATATTGCACTTATACATTTGGTCAATAAAAAAAAACATGATCAATAAAATCTTGTGTGTGGCAATATATTGTTTACTGGTAACCTTACTAATAAAGTAATATTAATGTGTAATATGGATCAATTATTAAGTAAATAGCTGCCTACGATTAGGAGTAAATATTACTCATTTATAAGTAATACGTTTTAAGTAATTGAGTTAGATTTTACTTAATTTCTTAAAGTAAGTCTTATATATTAAATAGTAGTAACCTTTACCCAAAAACATTGGGTAAAATCTACTCAAAAGAAGTGTGTGCAAATTGTTACCCCCATTTTATTGAGTAGATCTTATAGGTTTATTTTTACATTTGATTATGTGTTGTGAATGCAGGCCAATGAACTCAACCCTGTAGAGCTTACTGTGTTATTTTTATTATTTATTTTCATCCTCCTGTCCCCATCTTTACACTTTTCTCTGTATCAGCTGCTATCCCAACGCAAGCTCCCCCACAACCCCAACCTCTCTCTACCGGCACCGCCTGACTCCCTGTTGTTTAACACGTCAACAGTCCAAAAAAACATATAGCCCCCCCCCCTCTTTTTTCCCGTGTTTTCCCCGTTGTTGTTTTCACCATCATCTTTCACTCATGCGTGTTGAACTGTGGCTAAAGCGTGCAAGCAGAGATTAGGGTGTAATACAGTCATATCCTGCAAATGCCTGCCGGGGTAGATCGCCACCCAACCCTGGCTAAGTGTATGCACCTGGCAGAGGATGTATTTCTCAAACTGATGATTTACATTCAAGTTAAGCTTCCGTGATGCATGGGTCTGAAATGTGTGGGAGCAAGGAGGCATGGGAGACATGCTGGTCCAGGTTCAAAGCTGCTCCAAAACACTGGGAGAGGGAGGGAGGGGCCGGAGAGGATGGCTTGACTGAATCCAACTTTCGTCTTACCAAAACAATCAAGTCTGACAGGGGTCTCACATTCTCTCTAACAGTCTGCTTTTCCAATATGGCTACAACCAGAGGTGTGGATCTGAGTCTCAAGACTTGTGATTGCCTCAGACTCATGCAGTCATGCATCTGGTGACCTGACTAATTGAAAAACTAAAATTACTTGTTTCTTAAACCTAGACAAGAGCATTTTTTACTCGAAGCCTAAACATTTATATGTCCGGTTCTAGGTCAAAATACATTCATCTTCTTTAGAGATGCATGATGTTTCTGAAGACAATGACATCTCAATATTGGCCAAAATAATTGTTTTTGAATTTTATTTAGAATGTTTGCCAAGTCATTGGTCTCCATTGAGGTGACAGGTGACAGCTTAAAGTCTAGTTGATGATTTTTTTTGATGAATTTTGGATGAGTAGATTGATAGCTAAAAGCAAAATGGCAGAGAAAGAGTGTGTGGTAAGGTCTCTTCTGTGGCAACTTTACACCAAGTTCCTTGAAGTGTCAACATCACAGTTGCCACAGAAACACTCCTTTCATCTGTTCCATATGTGACCAGTGTTCAACAGATCTCCATTTGACAGGCTCTATCAAACCAATCACATTCACTTACTTACATTTGTCTCAGTGGACTTCACAGTTTGTACAGAATATCAGTATGACAATACGACACCCTCTGTCCTTGGACCCTCACATTGTACAAGGAAAAACTTCCAAAGAAACCCCACAGTTTAAAGGGGAACATGGGAGAAACCTCAGGAAGAGCAACAGAGGAGGGATCCCTCTCCCAGGACGGACAGACGTGCAATAGATGCCGTGTGTAAATCGAAAAGATAATACATTTACAACATAGGTAGACCAAATGTTTGGAAATGCATGTGTCTATAATAAGACACATGCTTATTAATATAATAATAGGGCGGTGGTGGCTCAGTCCGTAGGGACTCGGCCTGGGAACCGGAAGGTTACCGGTTCGAGTCTCGGAACGACCAAGTGACTATCGAGGTGCCCCTGAGCAAGGTGCTGTCCCTACACTGCTCCCCGAGCGCCGACCTAATGGCTGCTCACTGCTCCTAACACTTGGATGGGTCAAATGCAGAGATCGTCCGGCAGTGGCTCAGTCAGTAGGGGCTTGGACTGGGACCTGTAGGGTAAAATGTGGAGTGTGGACTGCTACTTGGAGAGGTCCAAGTTCTGTGGGAGCCATCAGAGAAGTAGTATGATGAGAGTCAGACAGGACCACAGTGACAGGTTCAGCAACGACTCGAAATCCAGGACTCAGGATCCAGGACTCAGGATGCAGGACACAGGATCCGGGCTCAGGATCCTGTGGAAACAGCTTAAAGGTCCCATGTCATGGCCATTTCTACTGATCATAATTCCATTGTTGAGGTTTACTAGAATAGATTTAAATTGTGCAATTTTCGAAACTCACATTGGTTTCTCATACAGCATCTCAGTAAAGTATGTGTACCAGGTATTCACTCTCTGTCCTAAACGGCTTGTTTGAGCTCCTGCCCCCCCACCCCCCCTCCCTGTGAGCCCAGTGTGCTCTAATTCGTCGGGACGTTGCGAGGCTCGTTGCTGCTCGCCGCTGCTGCGAGGAGCGGACAGTTTTCGGAGAGTTATTGCAACTCACGCATGCGCAGTTCGTACTATTTGGCCGTTGGCTGCTGCGACTGTTGGCCAAGAGAGACGTGAGGCGACGCAACCGTCGGGTCCGTCGGGACGTGTTCTTTGGTGTCAGATTGGTGTGTAGGGGCCTTTACTCTTCATATGTCTAATAATGACTTATTGTTCCCATCTTGTGGTACCCCACTGAAGTGAAGGCGACACCTCAGCAGCCACCTAATTACATGACAACAAATGGAAAACAATTAATCAGTAGATGGGACAGCAGAGTGAAAGTGGAGGTGGAAGTAAATAATGAAAGGTAGGGGGGTCTTTTAAAGCTTTATGATATTCCTGTGTAGATGGAGGTGGGGGTCTGGTGGGGTTGAGTGGCCTCTGATGTTCCACAGTGGTCCCAGAACCCCACTTTCATTAGTGGACTGGCTCATAAAAGGGCACCCAGAGCACCTGACTGCCGCCCAACCCGTGTCGGCCCCCCTCTGCCTGCTTGCTTACTGCCTGCCTCCTCCGGGCCGCCTGCCCTATAAAACATCTGGTGACACAAGACCTCAACTGTTTCAGCTAAGTTTGCCCGCTGCAGTCGTAAACAGTCTCTGGTCTAATGCAAGACAGAAGTGGCGTGACAGTCCGGGGACAGACCAGACCGATCCGGAGCACAAGTACAGGAGCCAGCGTTCAGCGTCTGCAGCCCAGGACACACAGGGTCTGGTGTTTACCCTAACATCAGATAAATCAGCACACAAATAATACATCAAACACACAGTCTTATTATAGACAACGCTAAACAGTCTGCTCCATTGGTCTAGAGAGAGCTGAGACCTTTCCAGGTAACACAGCAGGAAGCTCCGGCCCTCGATTAGCCAGCCACTCCTTTGTAAACACACTGCCATCCATTGTCAGGCTGAGCAGTCACTCACATCAAACAGAATGCATTGTACAAAAAAATGCTACAGCTTATAAGGGGAAGAGGGCTGTACTCTAAGAGAGATGTCTGTCCATATTTAATTTAAGGCAGGCTGCTGCTGGGGTGGCTGGGACCGAGCAGATCAAAGGCCAGTAGCGTGCTGCTGCAACTCCTAACCACTTAGCACCTTTTCACTGCCTTTGATCTGATAATTAAGAGGCTACTCGAAGAGCAGGTGGCACTGATAAGTGTACCGCTAAACCAACAGCAGAGTGCATAGACCGACAAAGTCCTGTTCTATAACCACAAATATACAACAGCACTCAGATTTATAAGGGGTCCAGCTCGTCCATAAGAAGTAAAACACTAGCTAGCTACGTCTAAATAGTGCAACCACTCCAGTAAATGACTAGGCAAAGATGAAAGTCATAATAGTCCGAGCCTGATGGAGGATGTTGACTGCTGAGAGCATGGAGACGAAACAGAAGACAGGGTGAGACAGAGGGGATTGTGGGAGAATAGGAGGGGGTCTGAAGGCTGGGGCATGTTGAGTTGCTCTGTCCATTACTGGATGTGCTGGGTGATGAGGGCTCCGGAGGCGGATGTGGACAGAGATCCCTGTTGTTTTGCTGGCCACAGAGCGACAGGAAGCAGAGGTGTGTACACTGTGTCATTACCACACGGGCTTTGAAGATGTCCCTGATTCAGAGAGGAGGCTCCACATTAAAACACAGCTTAGGGGAATGCTCCTTACAACCTACAGTGAGGACGGACAAGGGGAAACACACTGCACACTTTGGGAATATATCTGTGAATCCAAGGGTGTAACTTTGGTTGAGAAGTGGGGGGGACACAAAACAGGGGGTCTGAGGGTCCTTCGCAATGAAAAATGTTCTCGGTTTGAATCCCATTTCCTGCCTTTCTACAAATATGGTGTTAAGAAATCCAAGAAAAATGTGTAGTGTATATAATGATTGTGCAAATGTATCTAGTATGAAATCCATGTCATGACATTGGAATGATTTCTTACCTTATTTTTACAACTATATTAAATAGATAGAGGTGTGCATTGGAAATATGTGTTTACATAAATGGTGACCAAACCGTTTGAGACCCACTGAGATAACTTAGACTTAGAGAGTTCTTTACCTCACTGAGCTGTAGTTATCAGAGCTCTCAGTCTGACAGGAGACAGGCTCCTTATATTCGTTAGCTCTGAGCTAGCACCAGATGCTAACAACAACAATCCCCGTGGCTCTCTCTCTCTACCTCGCTCTCTCTCACTCGCTCACTCAAGCAAAATGCGCTTGTGCCACACACACATGATGGCTTGCGTTACATGTCCCCCCTGTCCCTAGTGGAAATTACGCTCATGTGTGAATCACCTTCTCACATGAGTAATTTGCTTGTCCCCAGATCATGTTCATTGCCAACATTTGTACAATTGTTGCTTTCTGCTCTGCATAGCAAACACAGTGTGGTGATGCTTAGGTGATATTTATGCCTGTCACCAAAACTACATTTGTATGGTATGCTGAAGTATAGGCAGTGGCGAGCCGTGACTTTTATACCTAGGCCCAGGGCCGGCCCTAGACTTTTGGGGGCCCTAAGCGAGCTTTGGCTTGGGGGCCCCCCTCACTCTAGCGCGTTCTCACTACACACAACACAGAACCAACTTTTGTCTTATGATGTTAGCATGAGCACACATATTGTATAAATAAGCATGTAAACACTGTGGACCTAACCTCCTCTAAGGGGGTCCTCGTCTCCTCTAGGGGGGTCCGGGGGCATGCTCTCCCGGGAAGGTATTTTTTTAATATTGAAGTTAAAAGCATCAATCTGGTGCACTTTGAGAGCAAAATGAAGAGATCTATGGATACATCTCTCAACACCCATATGAAACAGAACTGGAAACAGATTTTTTTTCTTTATAGATATTTTACAAATCACTCCCCTTTTAAATTGTATTCTTGTTTTGTCATATAGTATTTCTTAACCAGTTTTTTTTTAACCAACCTGAGCCTGTTTTTCTGGTCTCAGGCTCGAAAATGACATTCCAAGAACAAATGACCATATCTTCCCTTCTAAAAGGGTTAAATTAATAATCTTTTTTCTCAAAGTAATGATAAACCTGTGAGTTGGATGTAGAAAAGTCAGAATCAATATAGATGTCTTTTATTTTAAAGAAAGGAATTAGGAATCCAAAGTACAACATATAATAAGTACCCTGTATCAAGATTAACGCAAAACAAGTGATATTTGACCTTTTTAGAGAGGTTTAGCAAAGAAAACCTCTTCTGGGGCCATTTGGGTGGATTTTCCTTATCTCTGGCACTCCTTGTTCGATTTTGAAATGTGACATCTCTTTCTGACCGTTAGAGCCAAAAGAATCGAAGGGGAATCTCCCCACACACACACATGTTAAAAAAATGGCGTCTTCGCGCAAGCAGTTTTGCTCCAGAGCGAAGCTGTCTCTAGGTTTGACATCTCAAAACCGAAAAGCTGATTTATTGCTCATGGATTATCAGAAATCATTCAAAGTGATACACACATTGGATTAACCTATGGATTAACTTCAGCATCGTTTTTATCGTTTTAATGCCATTGACGACCACTTTTGACCAGACCAAACCAGACCAAACACAGGAGCCATTATGCCGTTTTTAGCTAACTAGCTCCGTATCCTCCTGGGACCCAGCCCACTGTAGTGGACATTTTGTTAACATGCATCTCCTTTTACTCCTCTGAGCTACTCTATCAATCCCTGATGTACTGTACAGAGGACATCCTGATCTTTCCAGTGATATGTCATTGGTTAAAATTGCATGCTGGGAAGTTCCTCTTTCTTTTCATCCAAAATGGCTGGCATACGAAAAACAAAATGGTATAGAAGCAGGAGGAGAAGTAAAATATTGTTGAATAATTGTAATTTTTACCATGAAAATCATATATGTTCTTGTTTATTAACATGTGAGGAACTATAGAATTAGTTCTGAAAGCAAATAAATAATTCAAGTTTTCAAATAACAGGCCTTTTATAAATGTCCATTCTAGTGGACGTCAGGACCATCTTCATGGACTTTATGACTCAATATTGTTGCAGGAGACGGAACTGAAGCAGACATTTTCTGTACCAGAAAGTTCAGGAAGATTAAGATTTTGAGCTCTCAGATGATGAGAGAGATGAGAATTTCACACCTGGGATAGAAGAGGGTCAAGAAGAAGGGGGGGAAAGATGCAGGAGGCTCCATGAGCGCACAGATAGATACATAGAGACAGATAGGGACGAGCTGGAAAGACATGGCCCCCTGTGGGCCAAGAGTAGCACGTATGTCTTATTGTTGTTTTTATTTTAAGTGGAGCCAAGCAAAATGAGAATTGCCTCAGGAATGCAAGCTTTGTTTCTATGAGTAGGTCAAATGGAGACCACATCCATAAAACTAGTCAAGATGACCCTACAGCCCATGCCGACTGGAGTCAATGAGGTACTTCTCCCACTACATTGACTACAAAGTCTTTGAAGATCTGGAAAGATTCACCAAAAAACAAGCTAGTTTTGTATTGACCAAATAAACAGCAATGTTCGGATCAATTACTTATTTATGTTTTAAATAAAGGTGAATGTATTCTTGTATTAATATCACTCTATAACCATAATACGTTACATACTCCATCTGTTAATTTTGGCTGTCTTTTCAAACTAATATGGTCCCGATGTCCTCTACAGTGGACACACTGTAACATTTTAAAATAAAATAAAATAAAAAAAGTCTAAATTGCACTATGTTTTTTTAACCCTAAATAGGTAGGAAATCACAAAAAAAAGGAAATTGGAAGACACTTTTTTTCCTCGGGTCCCAGGAGGGTATGTGTGTTCTTGTTAGTATCTCCGAGAGTTCGTATCATTGAGTGATAATGAGGGTACCCTTCGATTCTGTGTCTCCTCACGATGTGAAACGATGGGTTGGATGTGCAGCAAAGATAAATAATAAGGTTTTGTGAGTGAATTTCGGTGCAGTCATCTGTTAGCATTTTTCGCTCGTTGCTAATTCAGAGGCTCAGCGTGAGCATTGTGGGGTTTTTAAAAAAAAAAAAATTAAAATGATCAGTTAGATGAGTTTCTTCCCGTTACATGGATATAAAACATTCATAGTTTATTAAATGAACATGCCCTCAGACACTGTTTCCTGCAAGATGTTGCAGGAGGCCCCCGGAACCTGGTTCTCTCGGGCTTAACAGGTTAACTGTTTTTCATTTATTCTCTCTGGCTGTCCATCTCATAATGTTCACATAGAAACTAGCTCTCAATAGGAATATCATTCAGAAGAATTATAATTTCAGGCAAAAATCTGTCACAAAAAGAGGTTGCACATTTAAATTCAGGTGTTGTTATGGCAACGTCAGTGGCCAAACAGCCACATTTACTGCTGCTAATACGTTCAAACATGCTGTTGCATGGCTGGCAACTATGCTACCATTTCAGCTGACTTTTTCTCAGAAATACTGTCACATAACATCCATATATTTCAGTGCTAGGTTGATGCTTAGCTAAGCTAACTATGAAACACTTTAACTGACAGGACTCCGGATCAACTGTGTACTGTAAGGTAGCTTCTAGCTTCATGTCGAACAGTAAGTCAACATTTCCCAGAGAGCTGTCTTTGAAATCACCAGGTAACGCTAAAAAACATTACATTTAGATTGTATGACAAAGTGTTTATTTAATATATCTGGCTAGCTATAGCTACTTGCTAACGGTTTAGCTTACCCCCGCGATTCAAAGTAACGTCAACGTAGCTGTAATTTATGCTTTGCTTACATGTTCGCATAACTTGGAAGTTTACTGACATTTACATACCTTGTTCACCTGGCTCAGGTGGTGGCTCTGGGGTTGTTGTGTGAGCCACCACTTGAGAATTGTGGTCTTTTTTAAGAAAATGTTTCTTATGTCCATCTTCAAAAACTCTGAGTCCGACTGACAGTTTATTTTAAACATTGTCACAGCACACAGGATAGGTACCTGTCAGCCAATAAGACGGATGTTTATTTCCATTCAACTCTCTGGTGATTGGTCTGGTGTCTTGCCTCTGTTGCATTCACCGAACACGGGAAATTACAATCCTGCCGTCCTCTCTAGTGTCATGATGAGGTTCAGGTAAAGCACGGTTAATATATTATATTATTGACTCAATAATATAATGACTTTGAGAGTAGGCAATGTAGGCATATTAACAAAATTAATTAAACATACTTATCACGGCAACAGTGTACTGAGATTATTTTTATGTTTTTGTTGCTAGGGGGCCCTTAGTGGCTGCTGGGCCCTAAGCGGCCGCTTATGTCGCTTAATCGGTCGGGCCAGCTCCGCCTTGGCCCTCTGACCGCCCGAACTTGTCATAAAGTCCGCGATAATAAAGCCCACCCATTTAGAGGGAAGATATGATTGGTCAATTGTACTGTCATTTAACATTACTCTCTCGTTGAGTTACTATAGCTTGACCCTCTCTGAATTCATAGCAGGACCGCCAATCACCTCCTATCTTCACAGTGACTCGCAGAGATACAGTCTATTGCAGAGACGAGTTTCTTTAATGTAACCCTTCACATTCCAACAGAAACTGAATAGGCAGATTCGAAGGATTTATTTATTTGGAAATGTTATTTTAAATACAATTAAATCAAGTTATTTTGGTAAAACTAATGAAAAATATTTTAAAATATATTTAAAAAATATATATTTAAAAAAAATGTTTTAAAATATTATTTTTTCTAGAATATCTTAGGCCCTCAGAGAGGGCCTAGAGGGCCCTGACGGCTCGCCACTGACTATAGGCAATTAGAACACTTGGTTTAGGTTAGGGATACATTGATCAGGTTAAAGGAGGGGAATGCATGTTACAGGACTCTTACAGGACACCATGAAACTCAAACTCACAACATGCTGGGCTGCTCAGCGGTTAGAGCTGGTAGCCCTTATGCAGTGACTGTTGTCTGTTAAGCCGGTTCAAATCCTGTGCCGGCTGAACATTGTCCTCCCCTCCGTCTCACCCTTTCACTCTATATCTCAAAAAAGGCCCACAAAATACATATACTACTAATACTCAACTCTTTTAATTTCCACCTTGCTTGCTTTATGAGAGGGGACAAGTCTTCCTACATTGAACATGAATGGTATTGGATCAACATTTTGATTGAGTGATATTTCCTAATATGGATGTAAACCGCATGAAAATTACTTACCATGATTGTGTTGTTTTTTACCACCTATTGCAATGTGTAACTGAGTCATTATTTTGTGAACTCTATTCGTTACATGGTCCTTCTTCTACAGTCAGCAAGTCAGTGGAGATCAATGGCTCAATGTCATTGAGATTATGACTCCTATCTTAGTCCATGACAGGAGAGGACAGGAAGGACCTTGATCCACCCTTTTGAAGTGAGGATGGTGTTGCGGTGCACACACTATGACAAATGAGGTAATTAGAGGCGATTCCAAGGAGAAGATATCAGCCACAGGTATTGAATCTGCATCCTCAGATGGCTTCCATAAATCACTGCTGTGGCCTTTCCCCCCTTGACAGTGAAGTATCCGAACTGGGGAGAGGTGCCACAGCTCTTTCTTCACTGAGGTCAACAACCCTCTCCGGTAGTCACAGATAGGGAGTAGCATACAGGCTACAAACAGCAACATTTCTTATCAGTTGAGCTCATTGTGCAGTAGTTAAATCATAAATAGAATCGGGAGTGTGTTAATGATAATGCTGATAAACCAAAAAATATATTCCTTGCACACGCTGTACATCAAGCCCCACAAACAGATAATTCTACTCCTCGCCCTGACAACTAGCAGCACATTGGTGAAAAAAGGTTTGGGGCAAAAAAGGGAAGGAGAGAAAAATAATTGGACTCCCCTCCCCATACCCTCCCCCCATCTCGACCACAGACATAATTAACACTGGCCTAGTCGGGAGGCCTGGAGTGAAAATCTGCTGTTTGTGCAAAAAAAATGACCAGAAACATATTGTCTCCTTTATATAGATGCATGCAAATAATGCTGGTAGCTCTGTCCAATGTAATGAAGCCCTGTATAAAAACCTGGCAAAGTCATTCATTCATAAAATTCCAATGTGTGACTATTACTCTAATTACAGAGCACGTCGGCCCCAATTAGCCCACTGCTTCTCCTCTATTTCTTTCTTGATTAACGGAGCCCTGGTAATTACAGGTTTCATGAGAGGGGGGTTTTAAGGCATTAGCCGGCCCACACAGCAAGCTGTTAACTTCATCCGTGTCCTTCCACACTGCACCTTCCATTCACCACTACTTCATTCCTACTTTACCAAAGTCTTGGCTTTCTTCATCAAGGTATTGTCTTTGTCTCCTGCACCTACTTTCACCACAACGTGATTTAGCCCAGTCTCTATTATGTTTCATACTGAAGAGGAAAAGAAATACATGGAGAAAAAGAAAAAGAAAGAAAGTCATGGTGACAGGAGCAGGGCTAAGGCTATGGCCAGCGCAGGCAGCATTGCCATGTGTTAATTACACATGTAAAGCCTATTATATCAGGAGAGGACACCTGCTGGCAGGGGAAATGAGGCCAACACCATCGCCCGCTGCATAGAGTCAAGCCCTCTCTCTGCTGGGGAGATGATAGCGCTCTGATTACATTTGTATACACTGCCAGGATTGGAAGGCGCACCTAACATTCAAATCATTCTCCTGGGAGCCGTCACAGGTTGAAATTGAAATGTTCCAGGTTGAAGGGTCATCACTTAGAACGCTCAGCGGCCGCCGCCATGTCAGTGACGTGCTTTAAAGGGCACTCACATCTGCCATTCACACACACAACATAGATTTATGTTAGTAGAATGTAACCCTTTAGTCCAGCTCAAAACTATAACCTGAACCAGAACCCAAGCCTAAACACAATTATTTACCTAATCCTGAAACTAAACAAGAGAGGTGAGAAGTAAAACATAACTTTTAATATCCTCTTGAAAACAGTAGCACCGAAATAAACTCAAACACAGACACACTCGCACACACCCTTCACATGTGACACACCTTTCTAAGCTGTAGTGCTGCTCTGCTTCATCCATTTATGTTCTGATCGCTGTTCAGATAATTATTCTTATTGTCTTATTAATTCCAACTACACAAATGCCACTTTTTGCTGAAATTGTAATTATTGTCTTTCTACCAAAACACTACAACTGTCTCAATGAACGGACAGCTGTTAGAACATGTATCACCTGCTCAAAGTACATTATGTACAATGATTTACAGTAGTGGGGTAAATATATAAATTAAAAGGAGTAAACATCATACTACTTTCCTTTCCCTGACTGTATACCTACGGGCAAACCTGTGAACTTTATAAATAAATGACTAAAACAGAGATGGTAAAGGTGGACTGTGGATTGACATTCCCTTACAGCATTAACAGTTACCACTGTTAACAACAGAAGCGAAATTCACTGAAGTCCTCCCATCATGCCCGACTCTTCCTCGTGCTCCACTTCTTACAAAGCTGTGCCACGTTACAATGAGCTCTGGATTAAACTCGGTACCAAATGAGGCTTGCTCTTTGGAAGGAAATGATGTGATCAACTTCACACCCATCAGGGGAGCTTGTGTACATCTTGCCTAGGGTCTCACATCCTCATACATATTCAAAAGCCTTTCACAGTTCATTATAAACTCACAAAATCTCCGCTCCTTCCTATCCTAGATAACCATGTTACATTCATTAAAAGGGAGGAATACAAAGCCTCCCCAAATTATAACGATACAAATTCCTCTTGCAATTAGAATGTAACTATTCACTGTCTCACATCTAGGTCTCGCATCAAAAAACATCAAACGCTAGCCTGCCTAATGGATGTCTCTCTACATCGCACAATTAACACTCAAGGACAAACAATAAAGGAGTGGGAATCATTGCTCTCTGATGTTCAGTTTTTTCAAAGTTATTTTTTGTCCTTCAAGGCCATTTGATATGCAGGTTTAAGAAGTAAACACCTCTACCAAGAGTCATCCCCTGAGAGGAGATGAGTGGGATACAATCACACAGACCTGTTCGCTGAAGATCTGTGTGACTGACACACTGCGGGACAGATTAGAATCACTAAAGCACACACATTCAAAATGACAGGTACAAAATCATACACCTACTGTGAGGAGGGCTAGTAAACGTTCTTAATTCAACACATATTTCTAAAGCCATTCATAATTGTGATGCTGATAAATATAAGCATATGCTGTTTGAACAACACACACACATTTGAAAGGTGAAAAAAGAGTAGAAGCAATATTTCTAAAGTCAAAGCAGCATTGCTTTTAAATTAGCTTTTTATTAACTCAGTTCTGTTGGATTTTCTATAAACCCTCATGCCCATGAATTGACTGTAATGGAAGGGCACTGAGCCTGAGACAATGCTGACATATATTGCACATCTATGTGTGCGTACATGTATCAGCTGGAGCTGGGACTGCTGATCATTGTGTGAGTTAGATCAGGCCAGATGATGATCTGGTTGACCGGTGTTAGCTGAGCGCGTTGGGAGAGCTGAACGCCACTCGCCTCCCCTGCTGCTTCTCAGACCAAACTGGCTGTTTCTAATGAGACAGGCGGACAGGGAGCTGTCACACTGACGGGGGCCACCTGACACATGAAAATGAGACCCCCGATCAGCTCGCTGGGATTGGGAAGGAAGCCTGGGAGGGACTTGGAGGGTGGAGAAGTGAAAGCGGGAAGGATGGGGAGGGTGGCTTACCAGCTGTCAGAGGACTGAGTGACAGATCAGAGAAGGTGGCTGAGCAGCAAAACTCTCTGTGAGTGACAACAGACAAAAGGCACATATCTGCATACACATTCGGCTGCAACTCCTGTCTGTGTCTCCGTCACCTGACAGGCCTACAAGGACCAATCCTGTTTTACTCAGGTACTTATTTCCACCGGCCAAGAGTTTGAGCAGAATCGGGCTCATTGATCTACATTTATACCTTCTGAGACTCTCATTACTAAAACCAACATTTAAAGTCGTAGTTCTACTTGTCCAAATTCCTCTCAGAATTACTCAATTTAATCTCAGTTTGTGATAAACACAGCAGCTTCAGCGACATATACCATCCAAATGTTGCAAAGCATATCTGGTTATTCCTCCAAGATGCCCTGCAGACATGCCTTTCTGAGTGATGACTGTGGGATTATCTCTCCATTACAGTGATTCTATCTGACAAGGCGTTCTGTCACATCTCAAACGGCTGTTTCCCTTGAAGAGCCAGGTGCTCTCTCCGCGTCGCTCACATCCGCAGATTGCCGGAGATTTGAGACAGCCCTGCGTTACGTTTTATCTGCGGGGGAGAAAGTGAGCGCTGGGGCTCGGCGACACTCCCATCCTTCAAGGTGTTCTTGTTCCATCTGCCGGAGGGTCCAGCGGGAATACTTCTCTCTGAGCTCTTCCTCAGTCCCAGCGAGCAGCCTTTCATGTCAGACAGGATACCAGACAGGAATCCCAGCTAGCACTCGGCTTCACTTAAGACTTACATGTTGACAGAGAGAAAGAGGAGTGTTCTCTTATCTCTGAATGGACTCTTTTTTTTTTTCTTAGACAGCCTACTCAGATGCCAAACTAAAAACATATGCAGCATAGTAGAGGATGGATCAAGAGGTATGAACAGTACTAGTTACATCTGTATGAAAGGAGCTGTCTATTATATCTACTATAGAGGCCTGTACCATGAGTTTAGGTAAGCAACTGTTATGCTTTGTATCCACCTCAGTTAATTCTTGGTGTACGTTTAAATGTAAAATACCAAATTAAATAATGCATCTGCTCAAATAAAGTGTTTGCACAAAGTCTAAGGTGTCTACTTATTGGGCCAGTTATGAGTGTGATGTGACTATAACAAGGTAGCACTTATGTTAAGACAATTGACACAAAGCCAAAGCTGAATCATAACTTATCGAGCATTGCAGTGATGGGAATTACGGCTCTTTGAAGGGAGCCGGATGTTATGGCTCCGTTCCTTTGCGAGAGCCGTTCGAAAGAGCCGTTCAAAAGAGCCGTTCTTTTTTTAAGGGGGCGGGGTTAATAGGTTTATCTGCAAAATAATCACCAGGATAATGATTGACTGTATTTCCAGAAATCTACTTTTACTCACAGAAAATGTATAACTTGCTACATCTCTCAGGCAGCCAAACGACTACTCAAGCAGCATGCGTTATGCCATCATCTATGAAACATTTGCATTCGGGAAAGCAAGTTCTCGTAAAGGCGAGTGGATTTATGGCAGGCAGTGAACCAACGATAAAAAGAACGACTCGGTTCCCTTCGTTCGTACCAAAGAGCCGCTCAAAATAATCGGATCGTTCGCCAACGTAACATCACTACCTGGCACCGCTTTATTCTCAGTTAATTTAAACCTCTTTGTTCTACCAACACCAGGTTTTTATTTCATTAAACATTGTTTTTTTGCATACATTTTTGTATTTCTTGTTTGTGGGCAGAAAACATCAGTGTTTGTTTCAACTATTATCTAAAAAGTTCTATTTTTCAATTACAGGACAGATATTGTTATAGTAGGCCTCAAAAAGCACAGATCAAAATACACATTAGTGGTTAAAAAGACACTACAAGGAGTATGCACCATATGGCAATATGATTAAATAAAGGGACTAATTGTGATTTTCCATTGGACAGTGTGAAACTGTACATGTTTGCAAGATGTGGTTTATTTATTGATGGGTGAGAGGGTCTTAAAAGCCAGACAGAACATTCTGCACAAGGCTCTTTTATATGTGGACAAGTCTGACAACACATGAGCTACTGCAAATAACAACAACAAAGTGAATGGCATTGATTTTCCATCACAGTACAACTAAAATGGACAAAATGTGAAGAGTGTGAGAGCAGAGGTGGGGAGCGAGGCGTCTTTGGTGAGTGCAGGAAATAGGTGCAGATGACAAAAAACGGGTGGTAAAAAATGGACATGTTAGAGAAAAATGGAAAAAGACAGTCGTTTAGGGGAGCCCATGAAAGGCTGCAGCTGAATTGACTGAGGCAGGAATCAATACAGGTGCTTCAGCTGGAGCTGGGCTAGAGAGATGGCTGGACTGGGGAGAAAGCACATTGATGTTCAAAGAAGTTAAAACACTGAAGAGATGCTGCACAGTAAAAGCTATCTGTCAATGAAGTGTATGTATGTATGTATGTATGTATGTATGTATGTATGTATGTATGTATGTATGTATGTATGTATGTATGTGTGTGTGTGTGTGTGTGTGTGTGTGTGTGTGTGTGTGTGTGTGTGTGTGTGTGTGTGTGTGTGTGTGTGTGTGTGTGTGTGTGTGTGTGTGTGTGTGTGTGTGTGTGTGTGTGGTGTGTGTGTGTGTGTGTGTGTGGTGGACAGGGAGAGGTGGCCTATGAGGACTCACCTCTCTACTGGAGTGGTAAATCAGCCATCAGCCATGTGACAGGCTCAGTGCCCCTGCACTGCCCAATGAGACATGACCCTCTCAGCCCCTCCTGCCCCCTTCCAGCCCCCTTCCAGCCCCCTTCTCATCGGAGCTTTGATATCCCTCCTCGGTCCACTGACCAACCGCTGGGAGGGGGTGCACCCGCAGCATTCCTCCAAACTAGCCGAACGGAGCAGCTGAATATATCCCATCATGCAACAAAAGCCCAGAGGAGCCGCATTGGCCGTTGGAAGGGAAAGGGGGGGAGCAAGGCGTGATGTTCACTCGGCCCCCCCGGCCTCTTGACCTGATGGAGTCGGCTGAAAGCGCTGCTGACCCGACGGGAGTCAACAACTGCTTCCTGTCTGCTGGCATTAGCGTAGCCAGCAGTGAGGCTAAGCTGTTGGGCCGCAGACCACTAACCCAGCCTCAGCCCCCTACCTGCCCCAACGTCCCACGGCAGACCCCTCAGACCACACTGTCAACAAGACGCACTGAAGGAGCAGATGGCATATTAATCCAAGTCCGATGAGAGAGATTATGCATGCAAATGACTAAACCCATCCTTTTTAGATTAGTTCTACCCAATGTACCACTTTAGTAATGCAATTAGAAAGTCTTGTGCATTTTTGGACAAACTATTTTCTATTATTAACAAGAGGCAACACATCTCTTTCCTTAAGGCCCTGACACATCAAGCCAACAATCGGCTGTCGGTAAACGTAGGGCTGATGGTGAGCGTCTGTGAGTCCCGCACAGTCAACAGAAATCACTCTGTTCAGCTGTAGAATATCAGTGCATAGAAAAATACATTTTAAGAGGGTACACACAGAGGCTCTCTATATTTTTCAGCTTCATCTAATGTTATCATTCACATTATACACAATATTCAGAATAACAGCTGGTCATAGCAATCATTGGTCATTCTGATTTCCCTTTTTGAATGAGAATACAGACCGCTGCCACCTGCTGGTTTGGAGGTATTTTCTGTATGTGCTAGTTTGCTGTCTTTGCGTGTGTCCATGTCAGACTTTTAACCAAGCTTTGCAGCTCATAATAATGTCCCTCAAAGATCCATGGATATGATCACAGAGTAGAAGCAGTAGTTATTCAGAGTTAGTGAGTACCCAGAATGATCCTATGATATAGCAAATGTTAAAGGGCAGTTTTTTAGTATTGCACCTGCAATGTCCGCTCCAAGTGACAGAGCTGACTAAGCTAGCAGCGCAGAGAGTGTTGGCGATTTCAGTATCTATGGCATCAGCATCAGAGTGAAGCCACCGGGGTGTAACTCTCTGGAGGCTGGGGAGCAGGGCTGCACAGAGCACAAACACTGCCTCCGCCTCGGCACACTCCTCTGGGACACCAACTCACTGTTGCACTCACACGCACTCAGCTTGCATCACTTCAAAACTGAAGTAACAAAAACCCATCATCAGAGAGATGCAGGAATTAAGACATTTACTCCCCCTAGCCAGGTGGAGATGAGAGGATTAAAAGCTTGAATCGAAAGTGCAGTGCAAGATCAAGATCGGTGTCTCTATGAGTTGGAGCTGATCTTAAGTTAAGTTGTAAAAGCCGTAATAATATCATCAACAGTCAGATAACTTGATCTTGATAAAACATACAATTCAGTGTAACATATAAATGTGTTGTTGCCTGGCCTTAAGGGTGAATCTGATCCAAAATAAATGAACATACGATACGATTCTAACTTTGAGGTTTGAATATGTGCTTCATTAGAATTGGATCAGGTGTTTATCTGTAGAGCTGTTTGTTGGGGGAGAATCCTAAAACAACTGTGCTGTTCCCCTCAGGTCGCCTCAGCCCTTCCTTTAGAAAATGATTTGTTTCCTGCACACTTCAAAACTGTTCACTTTAAGTGATCCAATCAACCTCATACAGTAGCAGCAGTCATCAACACCAGTTGAATATTGCAGAACATTTAGCAGAGGTGTGTTAAATTCATCAGGTGGACAAAAAACCAAGAATCATGAATGCTCATTTCATGCTGGGTCTGCTGGCGGTGTACATAAGTCATTTTTGGATAACCCCTTCACCACAGCTTCAGAACAAAGTGCTTTCACTTTATGTTAACTGCTTTTTCCACTGTCCTGGGACAATAATACAAGAAATGCTGCTTTAAAGAAGAAAAGATTCACTCTCATAGAAATCTTTTGATTAACTTGAACATGGAGATACGTAGGGAGACCAGGGACAGTTGAAACACGGGTCAGTTGTAACACCTTCAATATCTCCATTCACAAACAAGCTAGAGTGATGAAACTCACTCTGCACATGCGCAGTTAGATGGTAAGATCGCTGAGAAAAAAAGGAGCCACCTTTGAATTTCTCGCGTAAGATATCAGTAAAAGTGTGTTTCTGAGTTAAAATATTAACTAAAATTATATGATGTATTTTTTGGATACTGTCTTGAGTTCAAATGTCAAGGAATCCAAACTAGTATTATTAGAATCACTGTTTTGTAAGCTACAAATATAACTAGCTAAATATGGGTCAAGCTAGCAATCAGGCAGGTTCACAGGGGGTGGAAGCAAGACTGGTGGTCCTGGGACGGTTGTAACGGGACGGTTGTAACATGGCACATTTACAATGATGGCTCATTTGCTTGAATGATCAATTGTTCATTCAAGCATACACACACACTTTAGGCCTACTGTACAGAATCAAATACTGTACAGTAGGCCTAAAGTGTGTGTGTGTGTGTGTGTGTGTGTTTACAGTATGCCAAATGTCAGAAAGAGGAAGACAAACAGGGGAGTGCCACTTGCTCTGCTGCAGAGGGCCTCAAATGAAGTTGAGAAGGGCAAATCATTCAGGGAAGTGGCAAAGTCCCTGGATATATGCCATGTCACCCTGTACCGGTTCCATACAAAGAGGCTGAGCTTGGAGAGTAAGGGATCACAAACACCCCCAAGAGTAGGCTACTGGACACCAAAGAAGGTGTTCTCAACAGAGCAGTAGATGCTTTTGAGAGACTACCTGATGGAGGCAGCTGATTTATATTATGGTCTCAGCTCAAAGGAGGTAGGTCCACATAATTAAGGTAGAAGCACCTCTCAGAGAACAGTTTAATCCTTCACAGAGGATGATGCTATATGTGTTATCTGTTATCCTGTTCATTGCTCATTGTTTGTTGGAGGATGTGTGATACCCCATTCAAATCTTGTTGCCTTAGAATTTGACAGCATTCCCTATTTGTTGTCATGCAGTGTGAAAAAAGGTAACCGTTATTAACATGTTACAACCATGCCTGGCATGTGCTAAAACTGGCCCTGTACACAAGGACAGTTGTAACAGTTGAGTTTAATAACGTAACCACATGAGTGATTACAGCGCCCGGGATATTACACACTTTTTACATTACATTACATTGCATTTGGCTGACGCTTTTATCCAAAGCGACTTACAATAAGTACAATCGACCAGGAAGACACAACCTTGAAGAAAACAGAATCATATAAGTACATCAACTTTCATAGAGCCAAACATTTCAAGTGCTACTCAACTGGCTATAGATAAGCCAGTCCTTTATTAGTATATAAGTGCTCTGTTAGCAGTTCATTGTTAGTAATTCTATCGCTCGAAGTGGAGTTGAAAGAGATGAGTTTTCAGTCTGCGCCGGAAGGTGTGTAAGCTATCTGCTGTCCTGATGTCAATGGGGAGCTCATTCCACCATTTTGGAGCCAGGATAGCAAACCCACGTGTTTTTGCTGATGGGAACTTGGGTCGCCCTCGCAGCGAGGGTGCAGCGAGTCGTTTGGCTGATGCAGAGCGTAGTGCACACGCTGGGGTGTACAGTTTAACCATGTCCTGGATGTAGGAAAGGCCAGATCCATTCGCAACATGGTACGCAAGTACCATTGTCTTGAAGTGGATTCTAGCAGTTATCGGAAGCCAGTGAAGGGAGCGGAGGAGCGGAGTGGTGTGGGAAAATGTAGGAAGGTTGAAGACCAGACGAGCCGCTGCATTCTGGATGAGCTGCAGAGGTCGGATGGCACATGCGGGTAGACCAGCCAGGAGGGAGTTGCAGTAGTCTAGGCGTGAGGTGACGAGAGCCTGGACCAGAACCTGCGTGGCTTTCTGGGTCAGCTGGGGACGTATCTTCCTGATGTTGTAAAGCGTGTATCTTCAGCAACGGGTTGTAGCAGCGATGTTTGCAGTGAAGGACAGGTTGTTATCTAGGATCACACCCAGATTCCTTGCAGTCTGAGTCGGGGAAACAACAGAGGTGCCGATGTTGATCGTCAGGTCAAGAGTGGGACAATCTTTTCCCGGAAGGAAAAGCAGTTCAGTCTTGTCAAGGTTGAGCTTCAGGTGGTGAGCAGACATCCACTGAGAGATGTCAGCTAGACAAGCAGAGATGCGTGCGACGACCTGGGTCTCTGAGCAGGGAAAGGACAGAATTAATTGGGTGTCGTCAGCGTAGGAGTGGAATGAAAAACCATGCGGGCTAATGACTGATCCGAGCGAGTTTGTGTACAGGGAGAAGAGGAGGGGGCCAAGTACAGAGCCCTGAGGGACCCCTGTAGTTAATTGACAAGGGTCGGACTCGGACCCTCTCCAAGTTACCCTGTAGGTACAGTCTTTGAGGTATGAGGTGAGGAGGGAAAGTGCAGAGCCTGAAACTCCAAGTTCTTGGAGAGTGCGAAGGAGGATCTGATGGTTCACCGTGTCGAATGCAGCTGACAGGTCCAACAGGATGATGACAGAGGAGAGGGATGCTGCTTTGGCAGTGTGCAGTTCCTCAGTGACAGCAATGAGAGCAGTTTCTGTGGAGTGACCTGCCTTGAAACCAGACTGGTGTGGATCCAGAAGGTTGTTCTGATGGAGATAACAGGAGAGTTGTTTAAAGACAGCGCGTTCAAGTGTTTTAGACAGGAACGGGAGGAGAGAGACAGGCCTGTAGGTTATAACATCAGACGGGTTGAGAGTGGGTTTCTTTAGGGGAGGGTTTACTCTTGCCTCCTTAAGACTATTTGGAAAGTGACCAGAAGTTAGAGAAGTGTTGATGAAATGGGTGAGAAACGGTAGAATATCAGGAGCGATAGTCTGAAGGAGGTTTGAAGAGATAGGGTCCAGAGGACAGGTGGTAGGGCGGGCAGAGGTAATGAGGGTAAGAACCTCACTTGGAGAGAGAGGGGAAAAGGAGGTTAGTGTGTGGGTGGAAGGAGGGTCTGGTGACCCAGCGGTGAGTAAAGGTGAGTCAGAAAAAGAAGAGCGAATATCATCAACCTTTTTTTCAAAGTGGTTAACAAAGTCGCTTGACAGAAGTGAGGAGGGGGGAGGGGCTTTGGGGGGGTCCAAGAGGGTGGAGAAGATGGAAAATTGTTTTTTGGGATTGGAATAAGAAGATTGGATCTTATCTTGAAAGAAAGTGCTTTTTGCCTGAGAGATGGAAGCAGAGAAAGAGGAGAGGAGAGCCTGATAGGTAAGGAGGTCGTCACGTTTTTGGATTTCCACCGTTTCCGCTCTGCTGCCCTAAGGACGGTTCTATTAGCACGGAGTGCATTATTTAGCCAGGGAGCAGGAGGGGACTGACGAGCCTGCCGAGATGTGAGAGGACAGAGAGAGTCCAGAGAGGATGAGAGAGTACAGAGGAGAGTTTCTGCAGCAGAGTTTGGAGGCAGGAGTTGGAACGAGTCAGAGGAAGGGAGGGCTGAGAGAACCGATGACGCAAAGGTAGAGGGGGAGAGGGAACGAAGGTTACGGCGGACAGGTGCAGGATGAGAAGCGAATAGTTTGTTATGTTTGGAAAGGAGTAGAGAGAATTAAATGAAGAAGTGATCGGATGTGTGGAGCGGGTTTACGAGAGGTTAGAAGTAGTGCAGTTCCTTGAGAATATGAGATCAAGGACATTGCCAGCTTTATGAGTTGGTGGGGATGGAGACAGTGAGAAAGCAAAGGCGGTTAACAGAGATGTTAGTTTGTCTATCTTCCATGTCTGGAGGTTGAAGTCTCCGAGAAGTACAGCGGGAGGGCCAGTTTCAGGGATGTATGAGAGGAGATTATCTAATTCCTTCAAGAAGTCTCCCAAGGCGCCTGCTGGATGGTAGAGAACAACAATGGTTAATTGTATAGGATGGGTTACTGTGACGGCATGGAATTCAAAGGTGGAAGGAGTGCAGTTAGGTAGCTTGAAGAGGGAAAAGCTCCATTTGGGAGAGAGCAGGAGACCAGTGCCACCTCCTCTGCCAGTGGGTCTGGGTGTATGGGAGAAGGAATATGCTGTGGAGAGAGCTGCTGGGGTGGATGTGTTGAATGGAGTAATCCCGGTCTCAGTGAGAGCAAGGAAATCTAGAGACTGCAGGGAAGCGTAGCCAGAGATGAAGTCAGCCTTAGGAACAGCTGACTGGCAGTTCCACAGGCCACCTGAAACTAGATGTTGGATGTCAGTGGAGCATGTGGGATAGACGAGAGCAGGGCGGTTATAGCGATTAGGAGATACACAGGGCCAGCGATGATTGCGAGAAGTCACGTGAACAGGAATGGAGAAAATACACATGATTATAGCATGAGGGGCTAGAAAACTAAATAAAATAAAATAAAACACCAGCGGTAATTAGCTAAGTCAGAGGAGGATTTGCCTCCTCTTTGCCACCCTCGTGACTCCCGCAGGACTCCAATGTCTTTGTCAGTCTTACTCCAGCAGGACTCCAATGTCTTCGGCTGTCTGACGCTGAAGCTGACGCTCCAGGAAAGAGCTACCTAAAAATGGACACCTGATTGCTGAGTTCTCACAGCTGTGGGGCCACGCTCCTCTAATTAGTTAACTCTCTACAGCTGATGGGCGACAGCAGAGTGGCCCTGCCTATATTGTAATGCAGGGTTGAGTACCCCACTGAGACCTGTGTTACAGGTTCCCTTTGAGCAGATCTGAGATTTAAAATCTCTCAAAAGCGCCGTTTTAGCTACAGTAACTACAGAACAATTATACAGAGTAGAATAAATGAAACAGAGAAGTCTAATTAAACAAGAATATAACTTACAGTGGTTGCTGCGTCAATAGGTAGTGTCGTCACCCGGTCTCGATGCACACACTTGACTTCTGACGTGTATCAAATATTGCAAACCCGAGGTTTCAGTTGCTAGCGTTCAACCATCTTTTACAACACCTGAATGCTTGCTGAAAGATCAAAGTTGTATTCTTTTGTATGTTATTGTTGTGCAATTTATCATTTAGTTTTTATGTTTTTATATATGCTTTTATCATAATATAAGTATCTCTGTTGAATGTGGTTTTACTGATTGTATTTACCTGTTATTTGAAGTGATTTTTTTGTTTTTAGGATGACTTTCAACATCTGTCAAGGGACAACAGACGAAAAATAGCCTGTTGGCTAACTCTGGCGCATTTACAGAAATGTCAATCAATGTGCACTGTCCCTGTCAAATAAATATATAAATAAATAAAATAAATCATCTCTGGATATCTCAAGAAAGAGACTCAAAACCGGAGCTTATGCTTTTACTTAAAAGAAAGGCATCAGACATCCAATACAATCTCTCTATATATAGTCACAGACATTACATGACCCTACATCAGGGGTGGGGAACCTCCGGCCCCCGAGCCGTATACGGCCCGCAAGACAATTTGGTACGGCCCTCGAGGTAATTTATAAACACACGCAAAAAATGAGAGAAATCTAGACCGCAAAAAAATTAAACAAGCGAGTGCCTGTTGTTCAGGGTCCTTGAACACAACACGAGCCTAACGTGTCATCACGTGGTATATGTCTCGTCTGACAGGGGTGCAGTTCTGACGGAGAACACCAGAACGCGGCCCCGGCACTTCAGAAATTGCAGTATCCATAAGGAGCCGTACACATGCCGCAGTTTTTGCGTGGCTGTGTCTTTAGTTGAAAACCCAGTGGCGATCTGTTCATCTGTCATACTGATCATACAGTCAATAACTTTGTTGTTATTAGCATCTGGTTAGCTAGCTATGCTAACGAATATAAGAAGCTTTTTCTACAACCAGTGAGGTAAAGGCACATCTTTATATGATCATTATAGTTTTAAAAAAACAAGAGAATAAAGTAAACAGGTATAAAATACTACAGTATATGACAGTAAATAACAGTTGTTAGTAATAAACAAGAATACAGTTTGAAAGCGGAGTGATTTGTAAAATATCCATAAAGAAAAATAAATCTGCTTACAGTTCTGTTTCATATGGGTGTTGAGAGATGTATCCATAGATCTCCTAATGTTGCTCTCAAAGTGCACCAGATTAACTTCCAGCAAAGCATGCCCCCGGACCCCCCTAGAGCAGGTTAGGTCCCCCCCCCACACTTAAATCATGTCCACATGGATAGGAAACTAAATACTTTTGCACATATCTTGTGTCCATATCTTTCTGTTTTGGTGGTCATGCCACAACCGTGCACATGCATGTATGCGTGCGCAAGTCATGGTAAGATATCTGGATTAAGAGGTTGCTTTTTCTTTGCACAGCATGAAAGAAAGGCCAAATGAATCTGTGATTTTAATATTTTTAAGCAGAGGTCAATAACTTGTATACGGCCCTCGGAGGATATTGTAAAAATTGAAATGGCCCTTGAGAGGAAAAAGGTTCCCCACCCCTGCCCTACATCATTCACTCATTGACTCTGACCATGTTCGTGGGGCAGTTGGGTCATCATGTTCTGGTGCCGCCATGTTTTTGCAGGTTTTGGAAATCAAGCAGTGGAATACGTGTCTGGGTCTGCATGAGGTGTCCTCTCATGCAGATCCAGACAAACACTCAATGCAGAATATTCTGTAGACATACATTCTTATACAATATAATCCCCCATATGAGGTCATTAGACCCCCCAGACAAATGATCAACGCAAGTGAGGGTGAAAAATCCCCAAATCAGGGTGCCTGTTTGTTGGGAATATTCCCCCCATCCCGAGACAACCTATCATGTCACTTATACAAAATATAATATCCCCTTCCATTGTTACGCTGATGATGTACAGATGTATCTGCCTCTCAATCAAAATGCCAACTCACTACAGCAGTTGTACAGTTGTACAGCAGTACAGCAGTTAACAGAGATGAAATCCTGACTGAGCCAACATTTCCTCACCCTTAATGAGAGCAAGACGAGGTCATCTTTTTTGGACCCCAAACAACAGTCTCCCCGGTTGATATTCTGGGCTCCCTCAATACAAATATCCTCCCCTCTGTCATGAACCTTGGAGTGACCTTCAACAGCGCCTTTATATTTGATAAGCAGGTTAGCACTGTAGTCAAGACCTGCTTTTTCAAAATACGACTATTGGCTAAGACCAAGTCGTTTTTATCTTTTAAAGACCTATAAATGGTTATTAACGCCTTTGTTACCTCGAGACTGGATTACTGCAATGCGCTGTTTGTGGGTATGGACCAGGCCTCAATTAGACACCTCCAGCTAGTTCAGAATGCAGCTGCAAGTCTTCTCACTGGCCATAAAAAGCGCGACCATATCACCCCAATTCTGGCCTGATTGCACTGACACATGCATTTCCTAACATTCGGTCTATATGCTATAAAATGTATCATCTCTTCGATTTACACACGGCATCTATTGCACGTCTGTCCGTCCTGGGAGAGGGATCCCTCCTCTGTTGCTCTCCCTGAGGTTTCTCCCATTTTTTCCCCTTAAACTGTGGGTTTTCTCTGGAAGTTTTTCCTTGTACGATGTGAGGGTCTAAGGATATATTCAGGATATTCTGAACAATCTGTGCTGTTGTATTTGCTGTAAAGTGTCTCTACTGTAGGCTATTTTTATTTTATGTACAGCACTTTGGCTCGACCAAAAATCG
This sequence comes from Harpagifer antarcticus, assembly GCA_902827135.1. Taxonomy (NCBI): domain Eukaryota; kingdom Metazoa; phylum Chordata; class Actinopteri; order Perciformes; family Harpagiferidae; genus Harpagifer; species Harpagifer antarcticus. Next base: position 6,672,017 of record CADEHL010000883.1, on the reverse strand, counting down.
TTTATAAATGTGCTATATAAATAAAACCTGATTTGATTTGATTTATGGGTGAGCACGTCTTACTTGTGCAATGACCTAAAAAACTATTCCCACGCTTATTTAAATGGAGTAACATAGGTTATTAATAACAGGTTATATATGTTATCTGAGCATGGAAAAAAATGGAAAATTAGGACTTGTCAATAATATCTGAAGACTCAACCTTGAGGAGTTATAGTCTTAAGGTCGCTACACACCAACCTCAGACCAAATAACGCGTACCGAAGGCGTCCCGACTTTTACGTCCGCTACTTCGCCTGCGTCGCCTACGCCGCCCGCCTACGCCGCCCGCCTACGAACACACCACAAAGTCTTCAGTTGACGAGTGGCAATAACTGTCCTAACCAGCAGGCAGCGGTAGTGTATATTCGTCATTCAAAAGAGGCAACAACCGGAAGACAGACTATACACCGAGAGAAGAAGAACAGGCTGCGTGATATAAACAAACAACAAATAGCGTCTGGGTTCCATTTTCACTCTCTCGTCGATCGAAAACATGTAAACATAAAAAAGAAACTCTTGCGTCCAGGTGAGATGAAAATGCAAAAGATTAACCGTCTGTGTGTGCCTTCTTAATCGTTTGTTTTGGTCCCTCACTTCCGCTTCGCTTCTCATGCACTGACTCGCTAAGCTGAACAGCCAATCAGAGTGATTTCTTTGTGTGAAAATGTGCCGTAAAGCAACGACGGTGCGGGACACACCAGCCTGAGTAGGGCGCCGCGAATGCCCGACTGCCTCTGACGGCCTCTGACTCCCAAAATCGGGTAGCCGTGTCAGGGCCTTTACCCGTGAGGGATTTGACGAAAATCTGCATCATGGCATTGATTATACATTAAGATACATAAACAAGAAGAACATCCACACCTGATGCCAGAGACCATCTTTTAATCTATATGTGATGTTCTGTTACTATGTCTGTCACGGCCACTGAGTCCATTCCATTAGCTGAAGACCTAAGGAAAAAGCTTGATTTGAGCTCGACAAAAGCACATCTCTAGGTGCCTATTGGCATAAATGTATCATTGTCCTGCCCATTAAGAATAGATGGTAATATCCACTTTGCCAATGCATGTCAAAAGTAACCGTCTAAATGGTGGTAATTGGATGAATTTCTGTGGCAATGCAAATAGAGGCTAATTGCCACTTCCACTCCAGGCCAGCGAGAAATCCTTCACCGACTGGAGAAGGAGAACGGCCCGTGACTACGCCGTGAGGCTCCCTGCAACATGTAACCCCCTTCATTCCTATTCATAGTGCACTCACATATCTTAAACGGCTCATTTGAATTGGTTCGCTGCCAAGCGAGTCTCTCTCCCTCTTAACAAACAAACACGACGACAATATTGCGAGTCAAGCTGTTGTTTGTTACTGGGCAGCGAGATGACGGCGGCTCAGTGACTCCCGCATCACAAACCAGTGTGTAGTGACCTGACCCGCTGCTACAGGAGTGTGTGAGGATGCTGAGGATGGGGAAGGAGACATCAAACCCAGGCAGATGGGATGAAACAATGGACCAATGCAGCACGTCTGTGACAGGCCACACCAGCTGATCAAGGCAACAGCAATTTACTGGCGATGAGAGAAACACCAAATGTTACCAAATAGCAGAGCTTTTCTTTCAAATTACTATAATTTGTCTCCTGACAGCATCTATATGAGCAGTTTCTTTGTCTTATTATCTCCTCTATTGATGTAGCAGATACAGCAACTGTCTTTTATTTTCACAAGTATTGTTCTTTATTAAGTGGAACACAGACCATTACTCAGTGACACATCAACTCAACAAGCAATTTACTATGTAGGATATGTTGTCTACATCCACTTAGCTAATTAAGACAGTCACAGCAGTGTAGATTTCAGGGCAGATCAAACAGTACTATGTTGATATGGGAAACAGAGGAAGACTCCACCAACTCTGTTAAATCATAATCCCTGTTCCCTCGGCCTGATTAGAACATTTCAACAAGAGCCTGGGCTGCCTACCGTGGTAGCGCCTAAGAGAGGCTTGGTCAGCTTCCTCATTAGTGAGAGGGGATTTCATTTGGAATATCTCACCGAGCACTTTGAGAGAAGCGGCTGTATTTACATTTAAAAGATCCAAAGTGGCCGTCTGAAACTAGCTACCTCTTTCCTTAATTGCTGGCTTCAGTTGTCCATGAATACATCCACTTTATTACTGGCGCTCATTACTGGACAGCACTGAGGAAAGTCTCTTTCCCCGCTGCCCCCTTGCACACACACACACACACACACACACACACACACACACACACACACACACACACACACACACACCACACACACACACACACACACACACACACACACTCCACCTCTCTCTCCCATTCCAGCAGGGCAGGACCACATCAGAGTTCTCCACATGGCCAAAAGACACAAACATTCGAGAGGGATTAGACTGTAATCCTGTTTTTACTTTCATCTGCCACATATTCAAAGGAGAAGCTCTGCGAAGCATGGAATTCTTCAAGGATGTGCTCCATGGAAAATAAGTGGAAGCCCTGTAAACAATGCAGTACTAGCATGGGGATTAGACATTTTAAATGACAAGAAGACAATAAGCTTGACAACTGATTTAGACTTTGCCTATATGGAATACATCTTAGCTTGCCAGTGCATTTAAATATGTGGAAACTGAACAATGTGATGTAACTTAACTGCATCAGGTCAACAATAAGTTCATCCCCAGTACAATTGATCTGACTTGCTTTGCTAAAAAGTTCTAATCTAATTTAAAACTGCTAATGCACTATACTATATCCTACACATATACTAGGGCTTGCACAGGGGTGAATCTTATTTGTTTAAGAAGACTGATAGACCAGGTCCGACCAGGGTTGCGGTCAAATTGTCAGAAAATCAGCTCTTCCTTTACTATTGCTTAACCTCAAAGAAAATCGTCTTGGGGTTAAGGAAACATTGTGAATGAGAATTCATCACTTACACTGAGATGTTATGGATGTGCGTCTGCTGCGGGGAAACTAAAATGTTCCGTCCAGTTGACTACTATAAACTCACTTAGATATTTATGTGGTTGTTTTATGCAGGCTTTATAAACAGTGAAAAATATATTCTTCATTACAAAGGTTGGAATTTAAATAAAATATTTTCTAAAGTTTTGCACACACACACCCTCACCCTAACGGCCCGTCCACACGGCGGCGTGCATTGAAGCTTCAACGCTTCTGCCCATTCCCTTTGAATGGGGTGACGTCACGCTTTGCCGAACTGCTTTGTGGTTCCGTCGCTTCACTTTGCTCGCGTTGCTCGCTTCAAAAGTTGAGCAATGTTCAACTTTTGAAGCTTCGGCGGAAGCGTCAGTCAATCAAATCATATGCCAGTACAAGCTCTAGCCAATCAAACCGTGTGCTTGTGTGTCGTTGTGGCGGGAGATTCATGTGATTGGTTGTTGATCGAGTTTCAGACACGCCCGCCGGCAAGCTTCAACGCACGCCGCCGTGTGGACGCTGCGTAATGGTGCATTCACACTGAACGCAATGCGATTTTTGGGCGTGTCACGATAACATGTTAAGTCAATGTAAAGACGCGGATAGACTCAAATTTGCTCCGGTGGCGCAAATGACTTGGTTTGGTTTCTAATGTTCACTCACCTTTAGTTCCTTCAACACTGAAACAACTGAAACATTAACTTTAATTAAATGTATTATGTCAACAGATTTCACATCACTGTAGTTAAAAGCAATAATATAAAGTTTAAATAATATATATTGGGTTCAACTTAATATTATTGCCTTTAACTAACCTAATACAGTTATGTGAAATCTGCTGACATAAAACATTTAATTAAAGTCAACGGTTCAGTTTTTCTGTGTATGATCCTACACATCTTTTCATCCACGGTCTGGACTAAACTAGCTGCTCCTGTTTTGGTCTTTTCACCGTCTACATAGAAACAGCAGCTGGTTGCTTTCCAGGTCTGATATGGTACAATAAAATCGAAAAATGTATGATCTTTTGTTTTTTTGGCTATTGAACGTTGTTTAATGTATTGCATAGTGTGACGATATCATATTTCTCAAATCTATGAAAGTGGAAAACGTCTTGTTGGGAGTTTTGGATTTGTACATTTCAGCTCATCTTATTGTTTTTTCCTTAGTTTTACACTGATTCCAGCTTCAGAATAAAGGGTGCAATGAACAACGCAATACAATATTAATTGATATCAAAGATGTAGACATTTTGAAGTTTTTCTGCAAAATGTATCAGTCATAGTAGCACCAAACCAGAATTGCAACTGAGCTGCTGGTGTAATTCTTGTGGGCCCCTAAGAGTTCATTACTGAGTAATCCAAGTCAGTATGTATAAATGCCCAACTGCCAGCAGGTCCCAGAGGGGAGATTGAGACTGCCATATCAACACAGGAATGACCTTGTTTCCCTCAGCCCCCTCCCCCTTCCCCCTATCACACAAACACATTACAGCCTGGACAACCCACACCTGACCCGTGTCACTCAACACGAGCAACACATGCACACATGCTGGTCCAAGCAAAGCTGCACAGGCATTCAGAAGAGTGTGTGGTGATCAGGAAGCTTTGGTGTGGAAATATGCATTCTACTTTTACAAAAGTGTAAAAACAAAAGCATTGATTTTAACTACGCCTTAACAGGAGTTTCACAGATATCCACCTCAAGCAAAAAACACATTATCATTCATTGTACGCTAAATTGTAATTGTATGGTATAAGCTACTAAAATACGACGCAAATATACAATAGAAAATGACCATGCAAGTGAGAATTTGATAATGTATTTATGTATTGAAGGATAGCCCCTTGAGATGTAGCAACTCATTTTTTCGAGGGGGTCCTAAAACATAAATACACAAATGATAAAACAGTTGCATAACATTACATATACTATATACACAAATACAGACAAAACTGAATAAGATAACATACACTACGGTTACACAAACAGACAGCTCGCTCACCCCCCCCGCCCACCTCCAGCCCTCGACAGTTGTACAATAAAAACTGACAAATGACATCAACAAAAATTACAATGAGCAGACAATAAAGTTTGAAAGCTCAAACTAAAAGCATAAACAAGGTGATTTGAGATGTGAATATAAAGATGTCCTGAAGCAGCGGGAAGAGGTAATGGATCTTAGAGAAAGAGGAAGATTATTCCGATCAAAAGGAGCTTTGTATTGAAATGACCTGCGTCAGACTTCTTTGAAAATACTTGGGAGAAAGAAAAAGGGATGTTGCATGTCTCAGTGGATATGAAGATCTAAATCGAACCAAAAGCTCTTTCAAATAAGAGGGACAACTTAAGTGAACACATTTAAAGATAAACCTTATCCAATGAAATTGTCTTCTAGATTGAGGCTGCAGCCAATTAAGTGATTCATACATGGAACAGTGATGAGTTCTGTATGGACAGCTCAGAACAAATGTACACAGTCAGTTATAAACAACATTAATGGGCTTTAGATAATTGTCAGAGGTATTCTGATAAACAATGTCAGCATAATCAATAATGGGTAATATAAACTGAGAAATTCTAATTTTTCTGACTTAAATTTTAACAGTTAATTGAGCGATAAAGTGAACTCAGACACCCATTATGTTCTTTTTATAATGCAATCAATGTGGGGCTTAAATGAGAGTTCAGAGTCAATCCAAAGTCCAAGATATTTGAACGAACCAACTTTCACAAGAGCTGACCCATCGTCAAAGTAATATGAAGGTCAAAGGAATATCAGTGACTGTGCCCCTTGCCAAACACTATGTTGCAGGACTTCTTCATATTCAGTACAAGTTTGTTACTATGAAACCAGTATTGAACCAAGTTGAAATTACTACATTGCCACATTAATTTTACTATTTTTTTTTTTTGGAGAAAAAAGTGAGAATTCTGACTTTAATCTCAGAATTCTGACTTTAAAGTCAGAAATATCGGTAACTGTAGAGAACCAGCTTCAGTGAGAGACTTACACATTGCAGTAGGCAACAATGCCATCCTCTTCTGTACCTCTTGGACCCCTCTGGCGCGCAGAAATGCATTCACGTCCTCCATTGTTGCCTACTGCAATGTGTAAATCTCTCACTGAAGCTGGTTCTCCACAGTTACCGGTATTTCTGAGATTAAAGTCAGAATTCTGAGAAAAAAGTCAGAATTCTGAGTTTTTTCTCAAAACAAAACAAAATGTGGCCTTAATCCTCTTCCGTATAGAGCATTCCGGATTCGTAACATAAAAGAGTTTGAAGTGTACATAACAGTCAGACCACACACTGACTTCTATTATGCAGATAAGAATTAATCCAGAGGAGAGCATTTAGATCAAAACCAATAGAATAGAGCTTGTCAAGGAGGAGACTGTTGTGTCCCGTCAAAAGTGTTGAGTTCAGTCATGTTTCATGTTTTTGTTTAATCATTTTTTGTCTTGTCTCCCACTTCCTGTCTTATTTTGGTACTCACCTTTTGTGTTTCATTCCAGGTCCCTTCACTCCCTATCCTTGTGTGTGTCTCCCGCTCTCATCAGTGTCAGCCCCGCCCCTGATTGTTTCCACCTGTGCCAATTACCTTTTGTTTAAATTTCCCAGCCTTCCTTTGTCTTGTGTCAATTTGTCTTGTCCTGTCTCCACGTACCAGCGATTACTTATCCTGTCTCAAGTCTGATTCATGCTCCTGAAATGATGTAAGTTTTGTTCCTCACTTAGTGAACGATTTTCTTTTGTGCCTTTTGAGCCTTTTTTCACCCCGTCAAGAGTGTCGATCTTTATTTGTAAAATCCTTTTTTGGAATACTTTACCTCTGTCTCCCGGGTCGTGCATTTGAGTCCTATACCTTGTGTTTCCAAGTTCGTGACAGTGGTCAACCATATCAAAAGCCTAGGAAAGATCAACAAAAAGGGAAGAAGTGAAGACATCTTTTACTGAAGTAAACTGTGAATAGTGTCTCTGAGCTTGAGTTGCATGGTGGATGTGTGCAGAGTTTACATGTGTATCATTTATCACATTCTTTAGAGCTTGGTGCAGGCTGTGTTGTCTAGCTGTCAACACTTTGCTCAGCCCAAAGCCCAGGGATTACACAGGAGCTGATGGCTGTCTGTCACAGAGAGGAAAAATAATACACATTCATGTTGGATCAGAGATGCCTACTTTGAAAGGTTTACCAGAAGTGACTCATTGGCTACGATTTGTTGTTTTACTCCAGAAAAATGGAATCTTGCAAATACTGGAACACTGGGTCAGAGGAACCAGATTGTTTTTGCTAATGGCATCTTTACTAAAATACACACTATTTCTTTAAAAAACACTAATGCACCAAACCAAAACACCTAATTTGAGCTATTAATTAGTAATGTAAAGACATTTTCTTTTAGCAATTTTGCCCTCGGTCAAGAATAAAGACAACCATTTCTCATTTTAGCAAGACCTCCTATACGGGACAACATATGTTTATATTATCAGTTATTTAATTGATCTGGTTGAAACTGAAAAAACTGAAATGTTGACTTTGATTAAATGTATTTTGCCAAAATATTTCACATACCAGTATTAGGTTAGTTGAAAGCAATACTATTAAGTTTAACCTAATTAGGTTAAACTTAATATCATTGCTTTCAACTAACCTAATACATTTATGTGAAATGTGTACACCCAAAAGTATTGGCAGTGCCCCCGGTGACTAAACTCTCATCAGACTGACAGCAACTGTTGGTCACATGACACTGACGTCCAGGTGATAATGTTCTCTGTTGCATTGTGATAATGATGGGTGAAGTGGAGGATACTGTCGGGGATGGCTCTTGACCCAAACCAATGTTCAAACTATGATCTTTCCTTACACCTATACCCAAGTTGTTTTTCTAAACTATAGTGTTGTCACAGTCTAAAAAATATGATTTCTCAACATTTATTTGTAATGGCTTTGAAAGGCACAGACAAATAAAAATATCCTTTGATATTCCAATCTTTATTCCAGACTCAAGGTCCATATCGCATACAAAAAGACAAAACACAGATCAATAAATAAGATAAAAAGCTAAATACAAAACAGGTGGCAGTCCAATTCTTAAAAATCTATCCAAATGAGCCTCCATTTGATATCATTTAAATTAAAAGAAGAAGGTAGGCCTTTTCTGTTTCCCTTTACCTGTTTCTCCCCCCCCTCCCACTTTTTTACAGCAATGGCGGATCGTGGAGCCTCTCAATCGTTCCCCGGAAGTTAGCGCCAAGGCTAGCAGAGCTATAGAGTTGCAGCATAATGGACCGTTCGTGACAGACTTTTAAAGGTAAGAAGAAGTTTAAAGATTTATATTGCGGATATTATCAGTACATCTGATTCAAATTAACATGTGTATTGAAGGATGTCAGTGGATTATCCCTAAATTAGTAGATTTAGGGAACGTTTACAGATAACAGATTAACCAGGATACCGAAACGTTGAACAGCCTTTTAATTGTAAATTCTGTTCTCTTAATGTCATTTCGTCCAATGTTGTTGAAGTAGAGAAGAGGGGCTTCTAAACGGGATTGTATGCGGGGGTGGAGGGAGTTAAATATTAGATAAATATAATTTTGGTGCGTGTAAGAGTGAGTGTTTTTAGCAGAGCCATATTGTGTCCTTGTGATTATGTTGATTATTACCTGTCTGTATAATGTTGCAGCTCAGCTGATTTTGGATTGATGGCAAAGGGAGAGGGACTTAAGTGAGAGTGAAAACACAAGGTAAGTTTAATACTACTGTTTTATATAAGTAAACACCTTATCTCCCCAAGGCAATTTCCCATCCAATAGGTGTGCTATATAGGTGTGTATAACCCTTTCTCCTGTCTGTTACTCCCTCTTTCAGCACAAGAACCAGAGGGGGATTCAATGGAGCCTGAATACCTGCACTGAGACCCTCACCCTGCACCCTGAGTCTCAACTCTGTGTTTTTCAAGGCTTTCCCTGTTTTTTTGTATTAAACAAAACATTAAGCTTTACCAATGGTGTGGTTTTCATTTTGTGAAAAAGTGCAAATGCAGTGTTTGTATATAATTACATCACATATTTTTTTGCTGTTGGTTGTGAAATTGCTCCTGCTGACTTGAGCCAGCCATTTTTTCTTCCGCTCTGTGTCAGTGGGGAAGCCGTACATTCGTACTCCTCTCGGAGCGATTTGAGCATCCCCAGGCAGCACAGCAAACCATGGTGGCGACTAGGAGGCAGCACAGCAAACCAGGACAACACGGAGGAAAAGGCACAGACAAACTGCATGATATGCTATTCAATGTTTATTGAATTCCATGTATTTGCAATGGATGTTCCTAAAACAACACATTTAACATCATCATGCTGCTGCTGCTGCTGCTGCTAGTCCTTTGATAGTCACCTGTCGGTCTCCTGTCATTTCTGAAAGCCATCAAGATGACATTAGTCATTTAGATGACTTGTGTCCTCAATTACCATGGGATTACTGAAACTACCATGAATTTAAGAAAATGGTAGAAATGAATCTAATCTGAATTTAAAGCATTACTTTAGATCCCCTCCCTCTAAATATATCAAACATTAGAAAGTGATGCTCCTGACTACCATACAAGTTTAAGAAGATAATATTGCTGTTTATTTATAGCTTTGAATTCTTTAAAACCAACAGGCTCTTTAACCAAGGCACTGTTAGCCTAACATGTAAACTAGTTGTTCACACTAATCCTAATATTATTACTTAATATTAGCAAATTCTCTTTTATTTTTTAAAACATATTGATGTAAATACATACACATATTGATTTGTTGTATAAATATTGCAAATCAAAACCTTTATTCACTAATTACCAAAAATCGTAGTTCTATCTCACGTTATCCATGCATTCACATTGTCCGCCATGAACTTCCGGGGAACAATCCTCGTCTACATGAACCACGTGACGATAACCGTTTTTGGACTTCCGTTGTCGTAACTCTTCTATATGGCGCTGACCTTGCTTTACCTGAACCTCATGACACTAGAGAGGACGGCAGGATTGTAATTTCCTGTGTTCGGTGAATGCAACAGAGGCAAGACACCAGACCAACCAGAGAGTTCAATGGAAATAAACATCTGTCTTATTGGCTGACAGGTACCTATCCTGTGAGCTGTGACAATGTTTAAAATAAACTGTCAGTCGGACTCAGAGTTTTTGAAGATGGACATAAGAAACATTTCTTAAAGACCACAATTCTCAAGTGGTGGCTCACACAACACCCCAGAGCCACCACCTGAGCCAGGTGAACAAGGTATGTAAATGTCAGTAAACTTCCAAGTTATGCGAACATGTAAGCAAAGCATAAATTATAGCTACGTTGACGTTACTTTTTGAATTGCGGGGGTAAGCTAAACTGTTAGCATGTAGCTATAGCTAGCCAGATATATTAAATAAACACTTTGTCATACAATCTAAATGTAATGTTTTTTAGCGTTACCTGGTGATTTCAAAGACAGCTCTCTGGGAAATGTTGACTTACTGTTCGACATGAAGCTAGAAGCTACCTTACAGTACACAGTTGATCCGGAGTCCTGTCAGTTAAAGTGTTTCATAGTTAGCTTAGCTAAGCATCAACCTAGCACTGAAATATATGGATTTTATGTGACAGTATTTCTGAGAAAAAGTCAGCTGAAATGGTGGCATAGTTGCCACTGCTTTACTCTTTTTGTGACAGATTTTTGCAAGAAATTCTAATTCTTCTGAATGATATTCCTATTGACAGCTAGTTTCTATGTGAACATTATGAGATGGACAGCCAGAGAGAATAAATGAGAGATGCCAAAACAGAGCCTGCCCAGGTATATCTAAACAAGTACCCGCCTGTACAGTGGGGTTAGGCGGTCATTTCGTGGTATAAAAATAGACAAGGGCTAGAATATTCATGTAAAATAGTGCCATATTCTGCCATGCCTGTAGAAATGTTGGGTCAAACATAATGCATACAATAGCACAGATGCCTTCACCACGAATAGCTACAAAAATATCTCATATCCCAAGCTTATCAACAAGCTAATGTTGCAGCTGAAATGTTCTCCAGGTCACAAAGTCAACCTCACATGATGATGTGATACCAGTTTTCAAGCACAGTAAATATTCTCTTCCCAGAGTATATGATGGGACCAAGGTGATGATTAGTACATGGTTTTAATAATACTTTTGCTTTTCAATGTTTGCCATTTCAAACCATGAGCTGGTTTAAATCATATTTGCCTTGATTTACAATATGTTCTCATTTGTTTTATCAGTAGGCTACAGTTTTGAAGCTGTTCTTTGCCACAGTACACTTTGGACTATATGAAATATTTCAGGATTGCACTTTTAACTCACTTGAAATGTTCTCACAAATTTGCTTGGTTTCAAAACATAACAAATGCCATAATCTGTTCATTGGGGACCATCAATGCTATTTTTCATTGCTGTTGCCGGCCACTATTGCTCATGTAAACCTACTACTGCTGCGCCCCCTGTAATCTCAGAGGCACCCTGAGTCATTTTGTTCTGGAACCGGGCCTGCACATGGCCATATACTAAACAAACTACAGAGCCCTTTCCGTGTCCTGTTAGTGTTTACTTCCTGTCTGCCTTCTTCTGGTGATTTATCTGACGTCCATCGCTCCGTCTTTTAACCTCTTTTCCTTTCTCTTTCTTGATCCTCCTTAGCAACCTTCATTATAGTCCATAACAGTGGTCTGTACTACTGTATTAACAACGTGTCACATGTTAAGAATTTACAATCAGAATTCAACTAAGCCGTGTAATACAAGTTGTTAGTAGCCTTAAGGGCCTACACAGTTGTTAAGCTATACCACATTGCCCTTCACTGGATGTATAATGAGCTGCACTAAACTACATTTTAGCATTTAAAATACCTAGCCATTATTTTGCGGTTATTTTGGTGAAAGTAACTAAAAATTAGTGTAACTCATTACATTTCAGAGACAGTAATATTGTAATGTAACTTATTACTTTCAAAAGACAGTAATAAGTAATATGTAATATATTACATTTTGGAAGTAACTTGCCCAACACTGTTCCTTACTGACACCTGGGATCCATCTTGCCTTGGGTCCAGCCTTCATCCAAATCACCTTTGAAAAGCACAGATGGAAGTGAGGCCTTTAAACTTTATGGTGAGAGCCTTGGTACCACATGCTGTTTCAGTAGCAGTGCTGCTAGCAGGCCCGCCGATTTATGGCTCATGACACACATATATTTAATTTGTAACCAGACACTTCCTCTTCCCCTCAGTCTCCTCACAACTCTGGAACACTTCTTGTTTTCCCGGGTCAGGGGTTAAACAAAGGAAACATAGTGCTGGCTAGCTGAAGGACCAGAGCCAGGGGGGTGTGAGGGTCACCTCCGAAACTAAGCCAGAGCAGACTGTGGGACACTTCAAGGTTAAAGGTTAAGGTTAATATCGAGCAGGAGGGTTGGACCACTGCAAAGACCTTAAAGTTGAATGGGAGTTGGAATCAGAACATTTTGCATTTAATATAATGACATTCTCCCTCAAGGAAAAGCGCTCCTGGTTTATCGCCATGACGTCTTTACTGCCCCATAGGCCATAAACCCCCCGAGGGGCGGTCCCAAGTGCAGTTACACGCCCCACTAGCCCTCCACCTCTGAGCAGTGGTGTATCAACATATACGTTTATTTAGTGTGAATGTCCCGCAGCGCTTACTGCTCGTCCGGTTTATGAAGCCCAGATCGTTGTGAGCGAAGCAGCCAGTATGGACATCAGTACCGGATTTTCCGGCTGTCAGAGGATCAAGAGCTACAGCACAGGGACACACTGTAACAGTTATCTGCATCTGATCTGTTGTAACTGACATGTTCTTGGGCATTCTGGCATGTACCATGCACACAGTTGGATAACTATCAAAGCATCGATGTGTGACATTAAAAACTAAAGTCATTTAGCACACATTGAAAATGTCTTGTCAGAGTTATATTTAACCCAATCGTTAGACAAATACATTGTTTTATGAATTATGCATTACTGCTTAGTATAAGTTTTGATTTAAAAAATTTTTTTATTCTCAGCTTTTTTTTTTAAATATCTGCAGATGATGACTTTAGTATGGTTTACGATAGGGAAAGACCATTGCAAATAGAATGTATAACCGTTCTGTGGCTCAAAATGCTGAAATGTCCTTGGCCAAAATACCTAACCCCAAATTTCCCGTAGGCATGTCCACGGTGTTGGAGTGTCTGGATAAAAGCATCCGCTAAATAACATTCAATGTAATTTAATGAAGAGAGTCACTCGTGCTGCTGCCAACATCGGCCCTGCATATACTGTAACCCATGACATATGGAATAGTTCAACATTGAGTCCTAATATAAGTCTTAGGCATATTGGGCTGGTTTTATTTCTCTAGGTTTTGAGACTTATTTTGTTGTGGTCTTAACAGCATTGAAACTAATATATTAAATATACAATGTCTCTAATATACTTTGGTGATCTAAAAATCACACAATTCAGTGTTCTTACCCATGTTGTTTATTTTCTAAATGGCATTGTTTTTTCTGAACACAATTCCATTTATCTCCATTGTGGAGAGAGGAAGAAGACATCTCACAGACCTACATCTCAACACTCTAACAAACAAATAAAACATGTTCACATGGCTCGATACCAGAAGAGGAAGTGAGAATATGTTTTGGATTGATGATTTGGGTTAACTGACTCTTAACACATCTACAAAAGCTTATTGCAACAGTAACTGGATTAGCAAATGTGTTAAACACTGATTCATTTTGTGGAGACACAAAGAAGTAGAAGCAGCTACGAGAGGGAGGCTATCTTTATATCACATGTAGAGCTGCAGCCAGAATCCCTCTCCACTCCATCTGCTCGCCTCCCAGAGCTGCCAAACACAGCTCAGCAACACACACACACGCACACACACGCATGCACACACACATGCATGCACGCACACACATGCATGAACTTGCACGCATGCACACACACGCATGCACGCATGCACACACACGCACTCGCATGCATGCACACACATGCACACACACACACACACGCATGCACTCGCACGCACGCACATATGCACACACACACACACCATCACATTTAAATCCATACTCACATGCATATAAGTAAGCATATCTTTGTTACCTTGTGACATAGTCTAAATACGTTGTATTTACCACACTTCAAAAGCAAACATGTGAGGGAGAGAAAGAGAGAGGAGAGAGACAGAGAGAGATGTGGGGGGGCTGAAATAAAAAATGGGTTCTGAGGTAAAACTTCAGAACCCTATATCATTAGAAAATGTATAAACTGATTGTGTAGATATTTTTTATTTCTCAATGTATTGTCTTATTTAAAAAAAATTTAAGCATATCAAGGGTTTGTCCTTAAATGACTCAGACACAGTCTTAAAGCACCAGTCTGAGGTCATGTTTAGGAAGCGGTAGATGTTGGTGCACACCAACCTCTCTCTCCTCCCTCCCTCTCTCCCCCGTTGCCGGGCTCCTCACCAGCAGGAGGGCCTGTAATCCCAGCAGCACTATTGTGCAGAGCGGCAGGTATTTCCCCCCCCTCCGCTGAGCAGCGACTCAGCTGACTGGCAGCGCTGTGGGAGCAGGAGGAGTTCTCCTCCTTAAAGCATTACTTCCTTACTTCCTGTACAGCAGGCAGGCTGCAGAGAACACAGAACACTGAGCTTTCCTCAGATTCATTTTCAAAGATGTGTTTCATGACTTCATCATATATCATAAATGAAGAGTGAAAGAGAAGTGTCTATACGAATGTGTGTGGAGGTGTATGTCTGTTTTAATCCTAACCTTCATCAACCACAGAGATTACCACTTAGTCTCCCACAGCCTTCCATTCAGACCAGAGGAGGGGTACTCTTATTTAATCTTGACTGATCTGACCTGACCAGCAGTGAGTGGTAAGTGTGTGTGTGTGTGTGGGTGTGTGTGTGTGTTGTGTGTGTGTGTGTGTGTGTGTGTGTGTGTGTGTGTGTGTGTGTGTGTGTGTGTGTGTGTGTGTGTGTGTACTCTGGGCTCTTACAACTCCTTGCAGCTGCACCCTTTAGAGAGGAGGTTTCCATGGTGAGGTTGGGGGGCTTCCATTGGTCCTTGAGGGGTTCCAACAGGTCCTCAGCAAGTTATTTACATTTCATACTCAACGTGCAGCATGCAGCAGCATTGGTCATTTGTTCAGCAACCGGTATTTATGTTGTTTTGTTTTTATTTTCTGACCAGCATCCCCTTGCTGCTGTGAGATTAATAACTGACCTGAATAGTCAAGGTGGAGGGAGCATGCCATTGATAAACAACATGACTTGAAGGTTATGTCTGTTATGTTACTCTTTAAAGTAATTGCAGAGATCTGTGGCCATGGTGACATTACTAGTGATAGGCCAACAAGGCATATGAGCAGACAGATCTAATAGAAGGTTTGGCCAAAAGAAAACTAGAAAGGAAGCACACCCATCCCATAATGTTGCTAAAAATACAAGTGAACAGGGAAACCCTGAGCTATAAGCAACTGGCAATTAGGGTAAGCCACGTATTAGAGGGGGCGGATCAGATATCACGCATATGCCCTTTTAAAATGAGCAAGTGTTTTTCGGGAGATGGAGAGGAATTAACTTCAATATAACAGATTATTGTCCTCTATTATACTCTTTTCAACAATATACAGTATAATAGGTCTCAGATATATACAAAACCTGTCTCTGAAGTGTTTGGCTCAAACAACAAACAGATCATTAGCTGATTTCACACCAAGTACTTTGCGGTACTTAGTTCCCGGTACTTAGTCCCCCCGAACTCCCTGGAAGTGTCCTTAGTAGATTGCGTTCACACCGGAATAAGTCCCTGAGGGAGGATTACACAAATGAAGCGGCTGACGTCACTTCTTCTTCTTCTGCTTTGGGTTTACTGGCAGTCAACCCCGGAGTTGGGGACTGGCTTCAGTAGAACCTGCTGGGTAGCGTCTTCCGAGAAAATAGCCAGAAGCGCAGACACCTCCTCATCACTCCACCGCTCCCATTTTTTATTTTGTGTTGCCATAACTTAGTCTCTCTCCGTTGGTGCGCTGGGCTAATGCTAATAATGCTAATGCGAGCAAATAAAATGGCGGCTTCACAAAACCTTTTACGGGGGCTGGTTTGCAATTCGCCTAGCCTATCAGAAATTGTTAGTGCGGCCGACACACCCGCAAACCTTTTACTCCCCAGGAAAGTACCACCTCTCTAGCTGAGACTATCTGGGGGTGAAAAAGTTCGTGCAAACTAGGTTCTAGTTCCAGATTTTGATGTGAAAACAAATGCCAAGAATTATCGGTCTAGTTACATTACATTACATTTCATTTAGCTGACGCTTTTATCCAAAGCGACTTACAATAAGTGCGTTCGACCAAGAAGATACAAACTTGAAGAAAACACGGGCTTTGTGGACTTAATCCATGACAGACTGGAGTTGAGACCAGGAGGCGGAGTCGCAGTCTTACACGCTTCTCTGCGCTCTCTCATAGGCAGTCATCCATAGGAATCCCGAACCCAATAAAATACCCAATATTAGCGGTGTGCGTGTCTGCCCAAGGACAATTTAAGGTAAAACCTAATAGAGGTGTCATACATAATAACCTAATAAAAGTAAATGTAACAACTACTACAGTGCAACAAAACAGGAATATTAAATGTGGTCTCTTAAACATAAGATCTCTAGCATCTAAAGCAATATTGGTAAATGATTTAATATCAGATTATAATATTGATATATGCTGTCTCACTGAAACTTGGTTGAGACATGAAGAATATGTCAGCATAAATGAGGCCACTCCACCCAGCCATATCAATACTCATATTGCCCGAGGCGTGGGCCGAGGAGGTGAGTTGCAGCAATCTTTGACTCAAGTTTACTTATCAATACTAAACCAAAATTAAATTATACCTCCTTTGAAAATCTCGTTTTTAGTCTTACGCATCCGACCTGGAAAACTTTGCAGCCAATCTTATTGTTACAGTGTACCGTGCACCAGGTCCTTATTCAGAATTCTTATCAGAATTCTCTGAGTTTTTATCAACTTTGGTTCTTAAAACAGATAAAGTAATTATCGTAGGTGACTTTAATATTCATGTTGACGATGATAAAAATAGCCTTACTGTTACATTTAACTCTATATTAGATTCTGTTGGTTTTTGTCAGAGTGTAAATAAACCAACCCACTGCTATAATCACACTCTCGACCTTGTTCTGACTTTTGGTATTGAAATTGAGCAACTATTAGTCGAACTGCATAATCCTGCTTTATCCGACCATTTCTTAGTAACTTTTGAAGTACTGTTACTAGACTACAAAGCATTAGTCAAAAGCTCCTGCAGCAGAAACCTATCTGTGAGTGCTATAGCCAAATTTAAGGAAGAGATTCCACCAATACTTAACTCGATAGCATGTCTGCATGTAGGGGAGGAAACGTATACAAAATGTCCACCACCCCAAATTGATCATGTTGTTGATAGTGCCACAGATGCGCTGCGAATAAAATTAGACTCTGTTGCTCCTTTAAAAAAGAAGAAAATAAAACAACATAGATAGCTCATGGCATAATGCCGAAACCCGCAAAATAAAGCAAAGTCGAGACAACTTGAAAGGATATGGCGTTCCACTAACTTGAAGAATCTCGTTTAATTTGGCATATTACTCTCAATGAATATAAGAAAGCACTGCGTAAAGCGAGAGCAGCCTACTTACTCTTCATTAATAGATGAGAATAAGAATAATGCAAGATTTCTTTTCAGCACTGTAGCCAAGCTGACAGAGAGCCATAGCTCGATTGAGCCTTCTATTCCCATAGCACTCAGTAGTAATGATTTTATGTGCTTTTTTAACGATAAAATTGTTACTCTTAGAAACAAATTAATGACCTCTTGCCTTTGACCAGTATAGTGTTATCAACTCCCGGAACGTAAGTTCTAATATTACACTAGATAGTAAAACTAGAATGCTTTTCAGCCATGAACCTTGAACAATTAAATTCAATGATTCTCTCTTCTAAACCATCAACGTGTATGTTAGACCAATTCCAACTAAGCTGTTGAAGGAAGTGTTCCATTAATTAGCCCTTCTATATTAAATATTTGAATATGTCTTTATTATCAGGCTATGTTCCACAATCATTCAAAGTAGCAGTGATATAAAACTGCTTCTTAAAAAGCACAACCTCGATCCAGAGGTTTTAGCCAATTATAGACCTATTTCTAATCTTCCGTTCCTCTAAAAAATTATTGAGAAAGCAGTCGCAAAAACAGTTGTGTGATTACTTAAAAAACAAGACAAAAGACTGCCTCAAGGACTTAAAAAACGTGGATGACCTTAAACTTTTTGATGTTAAACACGACCAAAACTGAAGTTATTGTAACTTGGCCCGAAGAATCTACGAAACAAATTATGTTAAAGATATACTAACTATGGGATGGCATTAATTTGGCCTCCAGTGAGACTGTAAGGAATCTTGGTGTTATATTTGATCAGGATTTATCCTTTAACGGCCACATAAAATCAATTTCATGGACCGCCTACTTCCATCTAAGTAACATTGCAAAAAATCAGGCATATCTTGCCTCAAACCGATGCAGAGAAACTAGGTCCATGCATTTTGTTACTTCAAGGCTGTATTATTGTAACTCTTTATTATCAGGGTGTACCAAGAAGTCAGTCAAAGTCGCTTCAGCTGATTCAAAATGCTGCAGCTCGTGTACTAACCAGAGTTAGGAAAAAGGGACACATTACTCCTGTTCTGGCTGCCTTACACTGGCTCCCTATGGAACACAGGATAGAATTAAAATTCTTCTTCTTGCCTACAAAGCCCTTAATGGGCAGGCGCCATCTTACCTTAAAGAACTCTTATACCCTACTGTCCTACTAGGGCATTGCGTTCCAAGAATGCAGGGTTGTTGTTGTTCCTAGAGTCTCTAAAAGTACATGGGAGCCAGAGCCTTTTTCTTATCAAGCTCCACCTTTGTGGAATCAGCTTCCAGTTTGTGTTTGGCGGCAGACACCCTATCCCATTTTTAAGAGTGTGCTTAAGACCTTCCTTTTTGATAAAGCTTATAGTTAGGGCTGATTAGATTCAGCCCCTAGTTTTGCTGATATAGGCATTAGTTTGTCGGGGGACATCTTACTTCTTCCTTCTCTCTGTCTATACCTGTGTACTCCCATGTTCCGATTAACCCAGCTTCCCCAAATGTCTTTCTTTTTGGTGTCTATATACGCTGGGATCGGAGTCATGGATGGTCCTGTGTCCTGCATCGTGAGCTCTGGATCTGAGTTGTGGCTGTGGTCCTGGATCATAGTCCTGGATGGATATCCTCGTGGACTCATCTTCTATTATACAACACATGCATTTCCAAACATTTGGACTATCTATGTTGCAAATGTATTATCTCTATGTTGCAAATGTATTATCTTTTCAATTTACACACGGCATCTATTGCACGTCTGTCCGTCCTGGGAGAGGGATCCCTCCTCTGTTGCTCTCCCTGAGGTTTCTCCCATTTTTCCCTTTAAACTGTGGGTTTTTGTCACGATTATCATGTCATGTCACAGTTCTATGTCTAGGTTTGGGTGTTTTTGCTGTTCTCTCTGTCATGTTTTCCTCCTGGGTTATTGTCTGGTCCTTTTCCCTGTGTTTTTCCTCCTGTCGTTAGTTTCCCTGGTGTGTCTAGTTATCTGATTGTGTTCACATGTGGCCCTTGTGTTTCTCCTCCCCTGCCCGGCTGTTTCTCGTCTTGTGATTATCCCTCCCTGTATTTAGTCTTGTCTCGTCCTGTGTTCAGTGTTGGTGCTTCTTTTGTTTGTGACGGAGTTCACCGTGGAGTGTTTTGTTTGTCCATGTATATGTTAGATAAGAGCCCTTGAAATAAAGGTATTATCAGTGTTATCTGCGTTTGGGTCCTACCTGCTTCACTCTGCGTATCAGAAAGCACCAACCAAATATGGACCCAGCAGATGATCCTTTTGAAAGGGAGCTGCTTTTCATTCACCTACTTGCTGGCTTGCAGCTATGGTGAATGGAGGGGAGCGTCCGGGGTTCAGCAGCGAGAGGCAGCTTCTGGCAGAGGCTCGCCAGATGGCTAAGGAGAAGCCAGGCTTGGTGAAATTCTTACCTGGCTGGATTTTGGATTTCCTCTCGGTGTGTTATCCCCTGCCTGCTAGCCCCAGGCATGCTAACTCCATGTCTCCCAATTCCCAACCTGGCACCATACGCCTTGGTGGGTTCCGCCTGAAGTTAACCCGTGCTTCTGCCCCAGTTCCTGCTCCTGTCCAGGAGTTGTATTACGGAACTCGTCTGGCTTATGGAGGTCCACGGAGTATTCAGGCGGCTGCTAAGAGGAGTCGTCGCAAGGCCAGGTTAGCCGCGAACCCAGCAGCCATGGTTCCGGCTACAGAACCGGCCCACACAGCGATGGTTCCGGCCCCAGTTCTGGCCCCAGCAGCCATGATTCCAGCCCCAGTACAGGCCCCAGCAGCCATGGCTTCATGCTCCAGTACCGGCCCACGCAGCTTAATTCCATACTCCATTACCTGTCTTACACAGCCAGGGTCCAGGGCCAGCTTCCGCTCCGCGCCCAACAGCCAGGGTTCCAGCCCCAGTTCTGGCCCCAGCAGCCATGGTTCCGGCCCCAGTTCCAGCCATAGTTCCGGCTCAAGTACCAGCCCATCAGTCATGGCCCCGACTCCAGCTCCTCGTTACCGGCCGACTCCAGCACCTCGTCTGCTGCTGGCTCTCCAGCCGACGCCAGCACCCTGTGTCCTGTCGGCGTACCGGCCGACTCCAGCACCTCGTCTCTTGTTGGCTCCCCAGCCAACACCAGCTCCCCCGTGTCCTGTCGGCGTACCGGCCGACTCCAGCACCTCGTCTCTTGTTGGCTCCCCAGCCAACACCAGCTCCCCGTGTCCTGTCGGCGTAACCGGCCGACTCCAGCACCTCGTCTGCTGCTGGCTCTCAAGCCGACGCCAGCTCTCGAGTCCTGTCAGCATACCGGCCGACTCCAGCACCCCGTGTTCTGTTGGCGAACCAACTCTCTCAAGTCTCCCCTCCAGACACTTCTCAAGTCCCCCTCTCAAGTTCCTACCGGAGTCCCCTCTCGAATTCCCTCTCTAGTCCCCTCTCGGAATTCCCTCTCGAGTCTTTTCTCGAGTCCCCTCTCAAGTCACCTCTCAAGTTCCTACCCGAGTCCCCTCTCAAGTTTCCCCTCAGGTCTCCTCTCGAGTTCCCTCTCAAGTCCCCTCTCAGGTCCCCTCTCGAATTCCCTCTCTAGTCTCCTCTCGAGTCCCTCTCCAGTCTCCTCTCGAGTTCCCTCTCCAGTCTCCTCTCGAGTTCCCTCTCGGGTCCCCTCTCGAGTCTTTTCTCGAGTCCCCTCTCAGTCACCTCTCAAGTTCCTACCCGAGTCCCCTCTCAGTTTCCCCTCAGGTCTCCTCTCGAGTTCCCTCTCAAGTCCCCTCTCAGGTCCCTCTCGAGTTACCTCTCGAGTCTCCTCTCGAGTTCCCTCTCAAGTCCCCTTCTCGGGTCCCCTCTCGAGTCTTTCTCGAGTCCCCTCTCAAGTCACCTCTCAAGTTCCTACCCGAGTCCCCTCTCAAGTTTTCCCCTCAGGTCTCCTCTCGAGTTCCCTCTCAAGTCCCCTCTCAGGTCCCCTCTCGAGTTACCTCGCGAGTCACCTCTCGAGTTCCTTCTCGAGTCCCCTCTCCCAGTCACCTCTCGAGTCCCCTCTCGAGTCACCCTCTCAAGTCAACTCTCCAGTTTCCTCTACGAGTTCCCTCTCAAGCCCTCCTCTCGAGTCCCCACTCAAGCCCCTACTCATGTGCCGTTGGAGGTCCCGCAGACTAGTCTTCTGCCGGGGTCCTGCCAACCCCATGTCCTGTACCGTTGGAGGTTCCGCTGGGGTCCTGCCACCCCATGTCCTGTCCTGTTGGAGGTCCCGCCGGTCTACTCTCCTGCCGGGGGTCCTGCCAACCCCTTTGTCCTGTCTCGTTGGAGGCCCCGCCGACTACTCTCCTGCCGGGGGTCCTGCCAACCCTGTGTCCTGTCCCGTTGGAGGCCCCGCCGACTACTCTCCTGCCGGGGGGTCCTGCCAATCCTATGTCTTGCGCCGTTGGAGGCCCCCGCCGACTACTCTCCTGCCGGGGGTCCTGCAACCCTGTGTCCTGTCCCGTTGGAGGCCCCGCCGACTACTCTCCTGCCGGGGGTCCTGCCAACCCTTTGTCCTGTCTCGTTGGAGGCCCCGCCGACTACTCTCCTGCCGGGGGTCCTGCCAACCCTTTGTCCTGTCCTCGTTGGAGGTTCCGCTGGGGGTCCTGCCAACCCCATGTCCTGTCCCGTTGGAGGTCCCGCCGTCTACTCTACTGCCGGGGGGTCCTGCCAACCCTTTGTCCTGTCTCGTTGGAGGCCCCGCCGACTACTCTCCTGCCGGGGGTCCTGCCAACCCCATGTCCTGTGCCGTTGGAGGTCCCGCCGACTACTCTCCTGCCGGGGGTCCTGCCAAACCTATGTCCTGTCCCATTGGAGGCCCCCGCCGACTACTCTCCTGCCGGGGGTCCTGCCAACCCATGTCCTGTCCCGTTGGAGGTCCCGCCGACTACTCTCCTGCCGGGGGTCCTGCCAACCCTGGGTCCTGTGCCGTTGGAGGTCCCGCCGTCTACTCTCCTGCCGGGGGTCCTGCCAATCCTATGTCCTGTGCTGTTGGAGGCCCCGCCGACAACTCTCCTGCCGGGGTCCAGCCAACCCTGTGTCCTGTCCCAATGGAGGCCCCGCCGACTACTCTCCTGCCGGGGGTCCTGCCAACCCTTTGTCCTGTCTCGTTGGAGGTCCCGCCAACCACTCTCCTGCTGGGGGTCCTGCCAACTCCTGGTCCTCTTCCGTGGGGGATCCTGCCGAAGCCTGTCCCGCCGGCTCCGGTTCCTGTCCGGCCGACACCGGGTCCTGCCCGGCCTCCGGAGCTGTCTGGTCTTCGCCCTCGATCCCGACCCTCTGTGAGCCGCGGTCTTCGCCCGCGGGCCCGGCCCCCTGACTCTTCCTGCCGCTGCCCTCGTCCTCGAGCCCGGCCCCCTGACTCTTCCTGCCGCTGCCTTCGCCCTCATGCTCGGCCTCCTGAGTTCGCCCGCTGTGGCCTTCGCCCCACCTTGGACTCTGCCTTGCCCCCAGGGCCGTCCGCCCGAGTCCCCCTTCTCGGCTTCTGCCTTGCCCCCGGGCCGTCCGCCCGAGTCCCCCTTCTGGCTTCTGCCTTGCCCCCGGGCCGTCCGCCCGAGATCCCTTCCTGGTCCTCTACTGTGCTCCTGGGCGGTCAGCTTAGTCCCGTCCTCCGGACCCCCTCCACCCACCCTGCTGAGGTTTTGGACTTTTGTTTTTTTTGGGGACGTCTGGGATCCGTCCCTTGAGGGGGGGTTCTGTCACGATTATCATGTCATGTCACAGTTCTATGTCTAGGTTTGGGTGTTTTTGCTGTTCTCTCTGTCATGTTTTCCTCCTGGGTTATTGTCTGGTCCTTTTCCCTGTGTTTTTCCTCCTGTCGTTAGTTTCCCTGGTGTGTCTAGTTATCTGATTGTGTTCACCTGTGGCCCTTGTGTTTCTCCTCCCCTGCCCGGCTGTTTCTCGTCTTGTGATTATCCCTCCCTGTATTTAGTCTTGTCTCGTCCTGTGTTCAGTGTTGGTGCTTCTTTTGTTTGTGACGGAGTTCACCGTGGAGTGTTTTGTTTGTCCATGTATATGTTAAGATAAGAGCCCTTGAAATAAAGGTATTATCAGTGTTATCTGCGTTTGGGTCCTACCTGCTTCACTCAGCGTATCAGTTTTCTTCTGAAGTTTTTCCTTGTACGATGTGAGGGTCTAAGGACAGAGGGTGTCGTATTGTCATACTGATATTTTGTACAAACTGTGAAGTCTGAGACATTTGTCACTGAGACAAATGTAACATTTGTGATATTGGGCTATATAAATAAACATTGATTGATTGATTGATTGATTGATTGATTGATTGAAAACAGAATCATATAAGTACATTCGGTTTCATAGAGCCAAACCATTTTAAGTGCTACTAAACAGGCTTTAGATAAGGCAGTCCTTTGTTAGTATATAAGTGCTTTTTATTTTGTTTTGTTTTTTGTTTTTCATTTTATCGCTCGAAGTGGATTCGAAAGAGATGAGTTTTCAGTCTGCACTGGAAGATGTGTAAGCTTTCTGCTGTCCTGATTTCAATGGGGAGCTCATTCCACCATTTTGGAGCCAGGATAGCAAACCCACGTGTTTTTTGCTGATGGGAACTTGGGTCCCCTCGCAGTGAGGGTGCAGCGAGCTGTTTGGCTGATGCAGAGCGGAGTGCACGTGCTGGGGTGTACAGTTTAACCATGTCCTGGATGTAGGAAGGGCCAGATCCATTCGCAGCATGGTACGCAAGTACCATTGTCTTGAAGTGGATTCTAGCAGTTACCGGAAGCCAGTGAAGGGAGCGGAGGAGCGGCGTGGTGTGGGAGAATTTAGGAAGGTTGAAGACCAGACGAGCCGCTGCATTCTGGATGAGCTGCAGAGGTCGGATGGCACATGCAGGTAGACCAGCCAGGAGGGAGTTGCAGTAGTCTAGGCGTGAGATGACGAGAGCCTGGACCAGAACCTGCGTTGCTTTCTGGGTCAGCTGGGGACGTATCCTCCTGATGTTGTAAAGCGTGTATCTGCAGCAGCGGGTTGTAGCAGCGATATTTGCAGTGAAGGACAGTTTGTTATCTAGGGTCACAGCCAGATTCCTTGCAGTCTGAGTCGGGGAAACAACAGAGGTGCCGATGTTGATTGTTAGGTCAAGAGTGGGACAATCTTTTCCCGGAAGTATTGTCAAGGTTGAGCTTGAGGTGGTGAGCAGACATCCACTGAGAGATGTCCGCTAGACAAGCAGAGATGCGTGCGACGACCTGGGTCTCTGAGCGGGGAAAGGACAGAATTAATTGGGTGTCGTCAGCGTAGCAGTGGTATGAAAAACCATGCGGGCTAATGACAGATCCGAGCGAGTTTGTGTACAGAAAGAAGAGGAGGGGACCTAGGACAGAGCCCTGAGGGACCCCTGTAGTTAATTGACAGGGGTCGGACTCGGACCCTCTCCAAGTTACCCTGTAGGTACGGTCTTTGAGGTATGAGGTGAGGAGGGAAAGTGCAGAGCCTGAAACTCCAAGTTCTTGGAGAGTGTGAAGGAGGATCTGATGATTCACCGTGTCAAATGCAGCAGACAGGTCCAACAGGGTGATAACAGAGGAGAGGGAGACTGCTTTAGCCGTGTGCAGTTCCTCAGAGACAGCAAGGAGGGCAGTTTCTGTTGAGTGAGCTGCCTTGAAACCAGACTGGTGCGGATCCAGGAGGTTGTTCTGATGGAGATAACAGGAGCGTTGTTTAAAGACAGCGGTGTTCAAGTGTTTTAGACAGGAACGGGAGGAGAGAGACAGGGATGTAGTTTATAAAATCAGACGGGTTGAGAGTGGGTTTCTTTAGGAGAGGGTTTACTCTTGCCTCCTTGAGACAGTTTGGAAAGTGACCAGAAGTTAGAGAAGTGTTGATGAAATGGGTGAGAAACGGTAGAATATCAGTAGCGATAGTCTGAAGGAGGTTAAGGCAGAGGTAATGAGGGTAATAACCTCACGTAGAGAGAGAGGGGAAAAGGAGGTTCCTGGGAAAGGTACTCGGTATGAAAGCGCCTATTGTAGCATCCCATAATCCCCTCTGTTTCAGCCCTGTACCATAAGTGCTGATTCTGTGTCTGTAGCTTTAAATGCTAATGAGCTGCAGCTGGCCACGCCCCTCTGCAGAGTGATTGGTTTAAAATAACACAATGGTGCTCTAGGAGGATATTCAGGTGTTAAGGTGATGGGGGGGGGGGTTACCTTGGTTGGTTATTGGCTAATGGTTGTTGTGTAATTGTGACATCAGACAGATTTTTATATAAATGGATCAGGACAAAAAGAGAGTCTCTTAACACAGAGGGGACACATATTTACTGTATGTATAAAAGACATGAAGAAGAGGATTTTACATAATAGGTGACCATTAAAGGAAATGGTTCCAATGAGAAACAAGAGCACCAGAGGTTTCCCTCTCACTACTTCTCCATACAATACTCAATATATAACACATATAGATAGATAAGTCAGTGATCTTGTATATGGCAGTGTTGCTGTATTTATGCATACAAAGCTGATGCGTCTAGGTTCTCTGTGAAACTACAGTGAGTTTAAGTGGATCTCCAAACAGTGGGCCACTACTGTAGCGGCCTGATAGATGTTCTGTCCTGCTGCCTGTGGCCTTTGAAGCCCTGGTGGGGCGCATTTGTCCCCCCTGCACCGCTGCCCTGCCAGTTGGCAAGCCTAAGCCAGGAAACTGTCAGTGTCGATTGAGCTGAGTGGAGGAGGTCCTGCTAAAGGAGCCTTGCTAGTTCCAGGGCCTACCTCTGTTTCCAAAGCATGGGAATAAAGAGCTCTGCATTCCACAGGTCTGAGCTGCCAGCTTTCCCCCTGCCCACAGTTCACAGGGAGCCCTGAATGAGATTAACAAAAGCGTTCTGTTGGACCCCTCTTGGCCGGCTTCCACGTCAACAGCTCGCAGGGTCAGAGGTCACACTAACTACATTCATTCCCAGCAGACCCCGTGCTCCAAACACAGGCTGCCAGTCGCACAAACTCCCTGCTTTTCCTCTAATCCCCCGAGATATGTCTGATCACTCCACATGTTTCTGCTCAATTAAAGTAATATCACACCTTGCAAATGGAACGGAGAGAAAGAGAGGCAGGCAGGAGAGAATGCAGCCGCAAAGATGAACAGA
The DNA here is from genome assembly GCA_902827135.1 of Harpagifer antarcticus. Lineage (NCBI taxonomy): Eukaryota > Metazoa > Chordata > Actinopteri > Perciformes > Harpagiferidae > Harpagifer > Harpagifer antarcticus. The sequence continues at coordinate 6,645,154 of CADEHL010000883.1, read as the reverse complement.
GGAGCGAAAGTGAGAAAAGCAAATGAATGGAACATGAAGAGTGAAGGGATAATGGAATTATTAATCTGCTTGTGCAGGCACTAACACATGAGGCTGCACACCTGATGAAATACCGGAGGCAACTTTAATAGTTGATGGACTGGCCATGACTGGCATGGTAGTAAAGCCAACACACACACACACACACACACACACACCCAGCACAGAACCTGCTTGATTCAATTAATTATAACAGTAATGAACCCACCGAGAAATACCACCAGCAACATTACCTCACTTATAAACTCCATTTCCATCTGCAACATGACATTTATTTTTGTTTAAAAATGGTTTAATAAACCCACTGCATGATAGTGTACCTTCCAGTCAAACGGCAGATTATCTGGTGATCATAATATAGACCCGCTCTGGCACCTGCACATCTAATATCAATATATGAGCGGTGCTCACATATCTATAAATACAGCTATGGAAATAATGAAGAGACCACTCCAAATGTTTCTTAAATGTCAATCTCTACATGTATGGAAGCCATTCCATTCCAGTGGTTGTTGAAGTCCAACACAGAGAAATGTTGTCAGTAGCTTATAGAATAAAATAATTTGTAACACATACCTATACATAGTAAAAGCAGAGAAACCGATCATGCTGCAGTGGTCTCTTCATTTGTTCAGAGCTGTATGTACATTCACCAGATCAGATTTGAGCTCATTTTATTTTATTTATTTCTATACATACTGGTAATACATGTTTATTCTTTTTTTCTTTTTAATAATAATATAAACTATTATTATGTCCGTGGTTATTCCATGTGTACTATCTGTGTTTGCCTCTTATTCTGTTGCTGCTATGACACGTGCATTTCCCCCACGGGGATCAATACAAGTCCGTCTTTCTTTAATGTAGCATTCGGGAGCACAAGGGTCAGATATTTTGAGTTGGAGAAGACTAAAACAGAGCTAATGGGAGAGTCTAACTAACTCTTACAAGAAGAAACAAACATGACTCCAAATGTGGGGGATGATTCATGTTGATTACAGTTTGCTAGCATTTCATAAGGCCAGAATATATCAAACATGTGAATGATTGTGGAGCTCAGCACCCAAGTGGCAAAACATGGGATTCTAACAGCTTTAAGCAGACGACTGCTAATTCATGTTCACAACTATGGCTGCCTTGAACAGAGGCGTGTACTACGAAGCATGATTTTCGCTTAGCGGGCTAACTTCAGGCAAAACTCTGGGTTTCCGGTCTTACGATGCTGGTTCACTTCTTAGCGGGCTAGATAATTTATGCTGAGCGGCTAGCCTGCTCCGGAGCAGGGGGCTATACTACGAATCAAGATTTTCGTTTAGCAAGCTAACTTCTGGGATTTCCAGTCCTACGAAGCTGGTTGACTTTTTAGCGGGCTAGAACTCCATGGTGACTTATCCTGGAACCTAGTCTGTGCTCCGAAGCAGGATATGTTCCAGGATAAGAGATCAAGTCAGTGAAAGCACCGCCTGCTGACCAATCAGAGCTCAGTGTGCAGAGTTTAAAGCTATCAAGTCATATTACAGGAGAAAGGAAATACAGAAAAGCTGCCATCATATATCTCCTTATCTGAGTCAGCTGAGCCGTATCTAGCCGTGCAACAATCACAGTGTCACATACTGTATGCAGAAGTATTATTTTAAGCAACACATTAAGTTGACCAAACACTCGAGTCAAATGTAATTAAAGTCAGATCGTGTCTTAGACAGGGCAGTGATATCATAAACCTGTTAATGTACGCATTCAAACACTTCTTTTACCAGCTGTATTCACCTTGCCGGTGCAGCTATGGCTTTGATCCTGGATAAAGTGTTTAAGTCATGGATGTTTAAAGTTTAACTTCTTCATATGTCTAATATTAAAGTTCACTTTTCATTCAGGAAGTATGACGCTGCGCTGTCAGTGCGCTTCTCCATTTTTGTGATTGGTCGAATGCTCTAAATACCACCCCTCTCATGTGAACGCGCACCTAACTAGATAGGAGACGGCTGGCTTGAACGATCCACTTGATAACCAGCGTCGTAGGACCGTTTAGCGACAGCGCGTATGTTTTGGATTAGGCCAACCGGCTAACTCAAACATATCCAGGTTAGGTTGAACCAGCTTCGTAGTACAGGCCTCAGGAGTGAGTAGCATACCATAACATCATATACAACTACAGCATGCATTTGAGAGTGGTTTGCACATGTACATGTTTTGTAGTTAAACATCTAAAACTTGGAAATACACTGGAGTGATCCTGTAAAGTTATTTATCAGTTCATTTGGATTTAATTGTGTTCTTCTATAGATTAATGTCTGACATCTGAATATTCACAACTGTAGCCCCTATGTTCCCGATATAATATCATGTTTTGATTTGTGACTCTAAAAAAGATTGCCACTGCCTTTCTGTAAGGAAATTATCACTCTATAAATGGGTTGAGTTGTAAATAATGGCTCAATTCATTGTCAGTAAATGATTTTCTTAATATAATTACTATACTATAACAACAACATCCAGGATGATGGTTCATGACGATACTTGCTTTGTCTTTTCGCTCTACCATTGAGCATTTGACCTCTAAGCTCTGACCTTTAAGAAGAGCTGCAGAACATCTGGACTGATTTATCAACAATATATTGACATGCACAAATGCATAATGTGATGGATTATTGTACGAGCCTTTTATTACTGACGATGTGGCCCAGATAATAAGATCTCTGAGGCATTAATAAGTGGTTATTAACCAATACAAAATACTATTTGGCTGTCACTTTGCTCATAATGTGTTGAATAATAAGACCGTTAGCTAAGGCAAAAAGGCAGGACTCTGTCCTTGACATGAAGAAGTCACATAGTGTTTGTGCTTTGTCCTGCATCTGAAACCAGTTAGCCCAAAGAGCAGCGGTAAACCAAACTGGACAGGGGGAGACAGAAAGAGAGATATATAGAAAGGGGATGAGGGTGAGGTTGGTGGGGAGGGGGAGATGGTGTGTGGGGGTTGTTCACAGAGAGGATCATACATTACTTTTTTCTTCCCCAGTATTTCTTGTCCTTGATCTGCCTGCTTTTCTTTAAGCTGGATCCAGAGCCCTGCCCCCCTGCCGAGTCTTTAGCCCAGAGGAGGGGAGGCCTCGGCCAGCTGCAGGCTTCACTGGAGCCCTGCGCAGAGAGGGGGGGGGGGGGTGGTGGATGGAAGCAGAGACACAGAAAGTGAGAGGGAGGCAGAGGGAGGAAGAGAGAGGCAGAGAGAGGCAGCGATGACAGCGTGAGTGCAGCAGAGGATATTGCACTCAGAGACACAACACGGGGACCCTGAGAGATTGAGTTTCAAAGCGGGAAAAGAGCTTCCCCAAACACTTCCGAAGCTAAAACCTTTTTAAAAAACGGTGGCAGTGTTTGTCAGGAGATGACTCGTCAAATTAACACGGCAGCACATAAAATGACAGATCAGCCCCAATAAACGGTGTTATAGTACAGTTTCCACTAAGACCTGTTAAAGAAGAGTTAACACTAATATAATATTTTATAAATGCGGTATAGATCAGTTATAAGAAATGAATAAGGAAACATTCGGGTTGCCAGGTTGCTAAAAGCTGAGCTTATGGAAAATAAACATCCAAAGCTCTTATAATGCCTTGTGACTGATCTATAAAGCAAATGAACGATTGATAAAGATATCACATACACATTACATGTCGTCCCTCCATGAGATGTACCCTCTTTCATATTTCATTACTATCTTCTTCAACCTTCTAAATGCGTCCTGCTTTCAAACGCAGAGGACGAGCTGGTGAGGTTCAAAAAACTACAATCTGAAATCCTAACTTTTTGTATTGACCTAATCGAGAAAGAAAGAATCATTTGTAACAATAATTTCAGTACTTAAATGGATTGTAACAAACATATCATTTTACAGACTTTTCCCACAGAAGTTTAAACATTTTGATGAAGGCTGAAACATGAAGCCCCTGAAGCGTGAGGTCATGTCAACGCCGACACATGTGTTTTAATATCCTTTCATTTAAAATATTCTTAAAGAAATAATGACAAACGGCATTATTTATAATCTTTCATTTGAATTCTGCCAATTATCAATGTAGTTCTCTTGCACCAGTTTCTTTGTATTTTAAGTTGACAAAATAAGAATAATTTTAAAGGTAAAAGGTGTTATTGTTGTCATATGGACACACAACTACAGTGTAGTTGTGCAATGAAATATTGGGTCACAGGTTCCTCAACCACAGAAATATATATAAGACATAAAAAAACTGAATTAAAACGTAAACTGAATTAAGTTGTAACGGCAGTTATATTTACATATGTATTCCATCTCACAACAACATGTACTGCTGCTCTGTTGACTCTTCTAGATTTCAGAGGATAAGTAATGTTAAGGACACTGTCCGCCTGCCGTCAACAGAGGGCGCTAGGACTCAATATGTGGATCCAGTGAAATTAAGGAAAAAAATGTTTGTGAGATAAACATTAAAAAACTCAAATGCTCAAAAGAGCATAAATCACTGGGAAGAAACTGATATTTAGACTTGTGGATTCCCACTTTTATGACGTCTAGACAGCATCACATCTACATGAGTTCACTTAGGGTGCATCAAATATATGTTGGTGACAGGGGAGATCCAGTTGCTCAGCTAAATCAGATTTTCAAAAAAACCAAAAAAAACTAGATCACAGATATCCTCCCTCTAGTGCCAACACTCAGTGAACCAGCAGCATTAGCATACGACGCAGCTCCAACATGTGTAACCAAACAGTGAAATCCCAGAGATGGTGTTTTATGATCTGTTTGATAACTTGTGTGACACAGCACTCCCTGTTCATTTATAAACCCCTGGTAATCCCCAAGAGGTAGTGACAGCTGATTTAGAGACGCTCGGGGCTCAGTTGGTGAAGATAAACTGAGGTACTTTCTCGCAACAAGGTCTACCGAGGGCCCGGAGAGTCTAAATCACTCCTTAAAGAGACAGGGGCCCAGCATCACCAGGGGCCCAGGGTGATGCTGGGCCCCTGGCCGGCGTGACGCATTATCTTCATGTACTCTCTCAAACATGGTGTCGGCTGCGGGTGGACAGAGAGTTACTCCAAAAAGTTTCCTGCCGGAAAGAAAGGGAGATAATTCATACATCTAATGGGAGCCATAAATCCTCATATTAACTTCACCGCACAGCAGAGAAGGGCACGGCCTGGAGAAATAAGAGACAGATGAGGGCAGGGAGGAGAGAAACGTCAGTTAAAAGGTAGAGGAAGTGAGGAAGGGAGTGTGCTTAACAGAAGACAACAAAACAAGGATTAAAGATCTGGGTTCATATCGAGACATAACCCAGACAATCAAAAAGCAGGGGGGGGGGCTACCACAAAGGGAGAGGAAAGAGGGGACTGAGGGGTGACAGCGGGCCCCGCTGCAAGGGTGAGACAGGAGGCAAAAGGGGCCTGGTGGCAGGGCCCGGGCCTGGGTGGTGTGGCGCTAACAGGCCCCCGGGGACCCAGCGCTGCAGGACCATATGGGGAGCAGTGAAAGGGAGAGGAGCAGCGGGGGCCCGGGGCCGACAAGCCACCGCTGCCCCGCTTCAGCTGTTCCCCTGGAGCCTGGGGACCTGGGGATTAGAGACACACAACAAAGACAACACACACACACACACACACACACACACACACACACACACACACACACACACACACACACACACACACACACACACACACACAGACAGACAGACACACACACACACACAGGCACACACACACACACACACACAAACACACACACAGACAGACACACACACACACACACACACACACACACACACACACAATACAGTACAGAGTGGACAAACGTCTAAGGAATCCATCCACTTAAAGTACAGACGCAGGTACACGTTTGCAGACACACACTAAGACAAACACACAAAAAATAATATATATATATATGTTTTTACTTTACACACAATGTGCTCTGAGGTAAAGCCCAGTCCATCTACTAACTGTCTGCGACAAACATCATCACACACAGTGCCAGCAGAGTGAGGGCCAAACTGTTCTATGTGCCACACAAAGGATACACAACTCACACAACCAGATACAGACAGGTTAACACGCACACAAACACACACACACACAAAGCAGATGCAGCGTGATGACTTTCCCATAATAACGCATCGAGGGAAGCATATTTTTTCGCAGACATGGCTGCAGCTTAAATATCTGGTTATTTCATCAATTGTGAAAGAAACACAAATAAACATCTACTTTGTTAGATTAAAGCAAAGATAAACTAAGGTTAAGTATTCTGAGCTGGCTTCAGTGGGAATAAGAATCACTTAACTACATTATGTTTTTACATTGACAGATGTGAATTAAAATAAATAATATTGACTTCACATGGGACACAGAGAGGATATTCCTGTGTTGGGTTTACACTCCTCCACCCTGATCTCCTCCTCAAATATGTCTTTTTTATAATCTTAAAGATAATCCGGGCGAAATTATGTTTCTCTTACAACATGACGATGCCGTTTTCTTTGCACTGAAATGCAACTTTAAAGGTGCGCTGGATGAAGGACTGCTTCATACTCTTTGAATACACATACATACATCATTGTGAACATGTCCCCTTTAATGTACAAACACACTCACTGATGTGGTTTGGGAATTATTGTGCTATTGCTTCATCATGATCAGGGAACAAGGTAACATTAACACACTAAGACACAAGAAGCAGTCAGCTGATCAAGATACCTTGTAAACAAACCAAAATCCCATCCAGATTTTTAAAACACTTTATTGGGACGTTGAACTGGAAGGGAGTGCATCTGGATGTTGGATTTGAGACCTCTGTGTGCATGAGACTCTTGTCAGTAGCCTACCGTCATTAAATACGCGAAAACAGGACATCAAAACCTAATTGGAGCAACTTGGAAATGTAAGCAATATGTTTTACAAATTTGTTACTGTTTTGTAACATCCCATGTGTTTTATTTACTCATACATTTTTATTCTAATACATTTACTTTATTTGTTTGCTGCTTTTGGGTAACAAAAGAGTGAACTCTTAACAGAGCAAAAGGCTATAAATACTGTGTGATTTTTTAAATGTCTCTTTATTCATTTATAAATAAATCAAATTACATGATGGTGTAATTTGCTTAATTTAAACATGAATATATAGACATCTTTTGTTATATTTTATGAAATACCTAAATGTAACCATTTCATTAGTTTGGGTGTTAGCTTGAAATGACAGGTGGAATGGGCTGAAGGTTCAAACAAACAGCTGTTGTGTCCCTCGTGAAACATTAAGTGAACTGTTACTCATTTAATTTAACCTCCGTTATTTAACTAGCATTACAAATATTCATATTTGATCCAATCCATGAGGTTTTACCATCCGCGGAAAAACTAAAACGCTGACTTTAATTACATTTACATGTGTGCATCGAGACCGGGTGACGACACTACCTATTGACGCAGCAACCACTGTAAGTTATATTCTTGTTTAATTAGACTTCTCTGTTTCATTTATTCTACTCTGTATAATTGTTCTGTAGTTATTGTAGCTAAAACGGTGCTTTTGAGAGATTTTAAATCTCAGATCTGCAAGTGAACCTGTTACACAGGTCTCAGTGGGGCACTCAACCCTGCATTACAATATAGGCAGGGACAGTCTGCTGTCGCCCATCAGCTGTAGAGAGTTAACTAATTAGAGGGGCGTGGCCCCACAGCTATGAGAACTCAGCAATCAGGCGTCCATTTTAGGTAGCTCTTTCCTGGAGCGTCAGCTTCAGCGTCAGACAGACGAAGACATTGGAGTCCTGCGGGAGTCTCTAAGACTGACAAAGACATTGGAGTCCTGCGGGAGTCCCGAGGGTGGCAAAGAGGAGGCAAATCCTCCTCTGATTGAGCTAATTACCGCTGGTGTTTTATTTTATTTTCTTTAGTTTTCTAGCCCCTCATAATATAATCATGTGTATTTTCTCCATTCCTGTTCACGTGTCTTCTCGCAATCATCGCTGGCCCCGTGTATCTCCTAATCGCTATAACCGGCCTGCTCTCGTCTATCCCACATGCTCCACTGAGATCCAACATCTAGTTTCAGGTGGCCTGTGGAACTGCCAGTCAGCTGTTCCTAAGGCTGACTTCATCTCTGGCTACGCCTCCCTGCAGACCCTGGATTTCCGTGCTCTCACTGAGACCTGGATTACTCCATCCAACACATCCACCCCAGCAGCTCTCTCCACAGCATATTCCTTCTCCCATACACCCAGACCCACTGGCAGAGGAGGTGGCACTGGTCTCCTGCTCTCTCCCAAATGGAGCTTTTCCCTCTTCAAGCTACCTAACTTCACTCCTTCCACCTTTGAATTCCATGCCGTCACAGTAACCCATCCTATACAATTAATCATTGTTGTTCTCTACCGTCCACCAGGCGCCTTGGGAGACTTCTTGGAGGAATTAGATAATCTCCTCTCACACATCGCTGAAACTGGCCCTCCCGCTGTACTTCTCGGAGACTTCAACCTCCAGTCAGGGAAGATAGACGAACTAACATCTCTGTTAACCGCCTTTGCTTTCTCACTGTCTCCATCCCCACCAACTCATAAAGCTGGCAATGTCCTTGATCTCATATTCTCAAGGAACTGCACTACTTCTAACCTCTCTGTAAACCCGCTCCACACATCCGATCACTTCTTCATTTCATTCTCTCTATCCCTTTCCAAACATAACAAACTAATCTCTTCTCATCCTGCACCTGTCCGCTGTAACCTTCGTTCCCTCTCCCACTCTACCTTTGCCTCATCGGTTCTCTCAGCCCTCCCTTCCTCTGACTCGTTCCAACTCCTGCCTCCAAACTCTGCTGCAGAAACTCTCCTCTGTACTCTCTCATCCTCTCTGGACTCTCTCTGTCCTCTCACATCTCGGCAGGTTCGTCAGTCCCCTCCTGCTCCCTGGCTAAATGACGCACTGCGTGCTAATAGAACCGTCCTTAGGGCAGCAGAGCGGAAACGGTGGAAATCCAAACACCATGACGACCTCCTAACCTATCAGGCTCTCCTCTCCTCTTTCTCTACTTCGATCTCTCAGGCAAAAAGCACTTTCTTTCAACATAAGATCCAATCTTCCTATTCCAATCCCAAAAAACTATTTTCCATCTTCTCCACCCTCTTGGACCCTCCCAAAGCCCCTCCCCCCTCCTCACTTCTGTCAAGCGACTTTGTTAACCACTTTGAAAGAAAGGTTGATGATCTTCGCTCTTCTTTTTCTGACTCACCTTTACTCACCGCTGGGTCACCAGACCCTCCTTCCACCCACACACTAACCTCCTTTTCCCCTCTCTCTCCAAGTGAGGTTCTTACCCTCATTACCTCTGCCCGCCCTACCACCTGTCCTCTGGACCCTATCCTTTCAAACCTCCTTCAGACTATCGCTCCTGATATTCTACCGTTTCTCACCCATTTCATCAACACTTCTCTAACTTCTGGTCACTTTCCAAATAGTCTTAAGGAGGCAAGAGTAAACCCTCTCCTAATGAAACCCACTCTCAACCCGTCTGATGTTATAAACTACAGGCCTGTCTCTCTCCTCCCGTTCCTGTCTAAAACACTTGAATGCGCTGTCTTTAAACAACTCTCCTGTTATCTCCATCAGAACAACCTTCTGGATCCGCACCAGTCTGGTTTCAAGGCAGGTCACTCCACAGAAACTACTCTCATTGCTGTCACTGAGGAACTGCACACTGCCAAAGCAGCATCCCTCTCCTCTGTCATCATCCTGTTGGACCTGTCAGCTGCATTCGACACGGTGAACCATCAGATCCTCCTTCGCACTCTCCAAGAACTTGGAGTTTCAGGCTCTGCACTTTCCCTCCTCACCTCATACCTCAAAGACCGTACCTACAGGGTAACTTGGAGAGGGTCAGAGTCCGACCCTTGTCAATTAACTACAGGGGTCCCTCAGGGCTCTGTTCTTGGTCCCCTCCTCTTCTCCCTGTACACAAACTCGCTCGGATCAGTCATTAGCCCGCATGGTTTTTCATACCACTGCTACGCTGACGACACCCAATTAATTCTGTCCTGTCTCCGCTCAGAGACCCAGGTCGTCGCACGCATCTCTGCTTGTCTAGCTGACATCTCTCAGTGGATGTCTGCTCATCACCTCAAGCTCAACCTTGACAAGACTGAACTGCTTTTCCTTCCGGGAAAAGATTGTCCCACTCTTGACCTAACGATCAACATCGGCACCTCTGTTGTTTCCCCAACTCCGACTGCAAGGAATCTGGGTGTGACCCTAGATAACAACCTGTCCTTCACTGCAAACAACGCTGCTACAACCCGTTGCTGCAGATATACGCTGTACAACATCAGGAAGATTCGTCCCCAGCTGACCCAGAAAGCCACCCAGGTTCTGGTCCAGGCTCTCGTCACCTCACACCTAGACTACTGCAACTCCCTCCTGGCTGGTCTACCTGCATGTGCCATCCGACCTCTGCAGCTCATCCAGAATGCAGCGGCTCGTCTGGTCTTCAACCTTCCTAAATGTTCCCACACCACTCCGCTCCTCCGCTCCCTTCACTGGCTTCCGGAAACTGCTAGAATCCACTTCAAGACAATGGTACTTGCATACCATGCTGCGAATGGATCTGGCCCTTCCTACATCCAGGACATGCTTAAACCGTACACCCCAGCACGTGCACTACGCTCTGCATCAGCCAAACGACTCGCTGCACCCTCGCTGCGAGGGGGACCCAAGTTCTCATCAGCAAAAACACGTGGATTTGCTATCCTGGCTCAAAAATTGTGGAATGAGCTCCCCATTGACATCAGGACAGCAGAAAGCTTACACACCTTCCGGCGCAGACTGAAAACTCATCTCTTTCGACTCCACTTCGAGCGATATAATTACTAACAATTAACTGTTAACAGAGCACTTATATACTAATAAATGGTTTTTCTATAGCCAGTTGAGTAGCACTTGAAATGTTTGGCTCTATGATACCTGATGTACTTATATGATTCTGTTTTCTTCAAGGTTGTGTCTTCCTGGTCGATTGTACTTATTGTAAGTCGCTTTGGAGAAAAGCGTCAGCTAAATGCAATGTAATGTAATGTAATTTATTTTGTCAATACATTTCACGTAGCTTTATTAGGTTAGTTGAAAGCAATAATATTAAGTTGAACCTAATGTTCTTTATTTAAACTTAATAGTATTGCTTTCAACTAACCTAATACAGTGATATGAAATCTGTTGACATAATACATTTCATTGAAGTAAATGTTTCAGTGTTTCCAGTGTACTTAACCAAGTAGTTTTGTTTCAATGTACAGCCTTAACCATATGTTCAAATCTGGGACTTCAATGCTGAATAAAATACTTTTCCACTGAAATATAATTCAGTTCAGTTTCACGGGAAAACTTGGTTGATTAAATACTGATATAGAAAAGCCATTAAAACAACAGGTAACAAAAGTATACCCTATCGTAAATCACACACACTGTTGCCTGTATACCAATACTGACCTCACATCTTGTCAGATCAGATCAGATCAGGATATTTGAACACATAGAGATGTGTGAGTCTTAACTCCCCCCCCAACAATGCTTCATTGACCGCTGGTGTTATTGACCTGTGTTCCTGCATTAACTGTGATGTTGTAAGTATCCAATATTGACATGTTTGTCAAATAAAGATATTGAGAATTAATTTATCAACATTTTACTGATTTCATATTTGTATTTCTCAAAATCCAAATGTCAGACATACGCAACACACAGTGGCATCCATTCACCTATTTCATAAAGGATAAAAAACATAGCACTTCCTCTGGTGTACAAGAAAACCACGGAGAGACTTTTAAGCCACCTGCTCTGGCGAGGTGCCAGGTCCCTGTCAAGCCCACAACTGAGTTTTAGCTTAATCTACTCTTCCCTAAAACTGAGGCTGGTGGAAGTTACCTGCCTGTATCAAATAAGGGAGAGTGGTAGTGTGTGTGTGTGTGTGTGTGTGTGTGGTGTGTGTGTGGGTGTGTGTGTGTGTGTGTGTGTGTGTGTGTGTGTGTGTGTGTGTGTGTGTGTGGTGTGTGTGTGTGTGTGTGTGTGTGTGTGTGTGTGTGTGTGTGTGTGTGTGTGTGTGTGTGACCAAATCGGAAGCTTCACAGCACTGCTAAATCCACCCCATGGCAGCAAGTACCTGCTGCCTGCTATCTCCGTCCCTCCTGTAGCCCGAGGCCATGAAAGCAGCCTTGGCTAACATTAGGCTGCATTTCCTGGGGCTCAGTAAAACACAGTACCACCTGTCCTCCTCTAATAACACAAAAAGTAGCTTTTCCCTCCTCTCCATCTTCCATCTTCACAAAGACAATGAGCCGCTGCCTCCTTTACAGCGTGCATTGAGGTCGGGCTGACGGGCAAACCCTCCTTCAGGCTCAGGAGGAGAAAGAGGGGGGGGGGCAAGTCAGTGGTAGCACCTGCAGTGTCACCAACAAACCAGCCTCCTATCCATCCCAGGCATTGTGCTGCCTGTCCACTGTTCTCCAAATTCCCCCAGTTCAGCTCGGGATGACAAACAGCTAATTAATTTCTTGACGCCAGGAGAAGCAAGATTCAAGCTGGGGAGGAAGACTGCCTTTAGCAAAAAGAAGTGGAAGTGGAGAGATTAATTCATGAAGCTCATTTTTTCCTCAGTATTTGCATGAGGAGTTCTGGCTGTGGACTTAAGTATGTCCTCCCTTTCTCCTTCCACACACACACACACACACACACACACACACACACACACACACACACACACACACCCACACACACACACACACACACACACACACACACACACACACACACACACACACACACACACACACACACACACACACACACACACACACACACACACACACACACACACACACACACGCACACACTCTCACACACACACACACACACACACACACACATATACACACACACCTCTAATTCGTATTCACCTCCTCCTTGTCTGTATTTCCCTCAACTTTAGCCTTTGGCGCTCTCCCTCTCCAATGACCTCATACATCAATATGAACTAAAATGCATACATTACACTCATTAAAATTCATGTTCAATCCACTATATTCATAAGAATTAAGAGGTAAAATAATATGAGGACAAAGCGGCTGTGGCTTTAGCCTTTATTAGCCACAGAATGAACCTTTACCTGTTGAACTAGTGTTTGGGAGTCTACGCAGATTACAAATAAGAGTTTATTCTTGTGGAAGCAGACAGCAATCTGTCAGATTGTCAAGTATTTTTTTTAATCTGCTCGTTATTATCTGAAGGAGATAAACAACTCCTGTTTTCCTTAAACGAGAGAAGAGACTGTTTCATTGAGGCGATTGATCTCATTATGCCACTGCTGAACAGTTGTATGGTCATTACATCACAGTGCTGCTTGCTGTATCCATATTAAGATGTATTGAGTTCGATTCCTCAACGGATGTCTCTGTTTCCAGTCTGTCACATGAAACAGGCCATTATTAGTTTTGCACTCAGAATGATGTACAGAAAGGTTACTTTAGTGGAACGATCGGCCTTTTACTTTTAACGAGTGCATATATCATAAAGCAATCTGAGGGCAATAATCGTTCATCATTATTGAGACGAGGCACTGCTTCGGGGACCTGCTGGCAGAATGGAAAACAGATTTCCTTCAGGCTGGGGCGGAGGTGGTGGAGGCTCTGTCTCCACAGCAGAAATTAGACTCACATGTGATACAGATTTAATGGTTCCATCAGTGTGAGTGCACAGTAAGAAGCTACACACATAGCTTATTTGTATTCCAAATTGAACCACACAAGTATGCACCAAACCAGATCCAGGGGGCCATCTTAGCAAATTGAAATTTGCCCATGTTCCCACGACTAAACAAGTCTGACACTGTCACTTACCTGAAACAAGTATTTTTCTGGGATTTAGCTGATTTCATTATTTAGCAGGGATAAAATAAGTCATCAGATATCAAAAAGCATCAAAAACAAGTGTGGAAACACAGGTAAGAGTTCTGAGTTCCGAAATATCAGCATCAAAATAGAACCATGGTTCCAAAAGTAAAGTAGTTATTATGGAATTGGCTGTATAATGGAATGATGCATATTATTGAATTATATTTGTATTATTGATAATTAAAGGTGGGGTAGGTCATTTTGGAGAAACCAGCTCGAGTGCGCTAGAATTTGAAAATACACAGCCGGAAAAAAATCTGCCACTTCCTCACAGAGCCCCTCCTCCAACACACACGAACGCGCACATGACCAATGAGGGCATGAGATAAGTTTGTGCACAGATGGAAGGCTGACAGGCAGGTAGGCCATCCAGTTATTTTAGCCGGGCCGGCTCAGATGATTGGTTGTACTTTTTACAGCGCCACGGCTTCCACAGATGACATTTTTTTATGGATTTGTTGTCAAAGAACTTAAGATATTCATTGCTATCGGGATGTTAAGAGCATTCCATGGAATATAACAAAAAGTGTATCTCGAGCCGGTTTCTCAAACTTACCTACCCCACCTTTAATGTGTTCATCAATTCAACATTGAAGCTGGTAAAGGGGGGGTAGTTGTATTGACTTTAACCTATTGATCGGTGTGAATTCAAATAAAGCCTACATCTTATCTTATCCTATAATAATACATAGTTGCGTGTTTTGTATTTTCAGTCTCAAAAGTTTATTTTGTGTTATAGAAGTATAAAGTACCAGGCAATGAAATGTATGTTGTACCTTTTTACAAATGTATTTTCAGCAGTGGTCATTTTGAACAAAAAATATTATAATTTGACACATTTCACATATACCAAATAAAAAATAAAATGTAAAGATAATAGAATCAAACACTGAACTAGCCAAATAATATCACATCTTCTCATTTTGTCAGATGTAACGTGATGAGTGAGCTTCAGAGGCGCAGGTGGAGCTAACCTAAGGTCTTCATATTTGCCATCCATATGCGATTGTTCTTATCTAACTCTCGTCACGTTAGTAAAGCCTATTCCCCCAAATGTTTTATGATGTAACTAATCCCACAATCATATTATGATTTATCAAAACAATGATCTTCCCCCCACCCTAAGGTTGTCTCTCTGAGAACGGAGCGAGAGGCAGAAGTGTCCCAGCTTGTGTGTGCATGTGTGTGTGTCCCAGTCCCTGAGCGTAAGGTGAGAGGGTTGTTGTGCTCTGTGTTTTATTGCGCTCCAGCCTGCAACTGAGCCAGACTTTTAATTGCGGTAGCGGCGGTGGGAGGGGCTGCAGGGGCGGCCCGTCACCCTGCTGCTTTGAGCTGGAGCTGGGAGTCAGGGCAGGTCCTGATCCTGTCCCCGGGGGCCCTGGGGCCCAGCAAACTGTCACCTCTTCCTCCTGACGCCGCACACCTGAGGCTCCCGGCGCTGCTACCACGCCCCCCCCCCCCTCCACCCTCCTCTCCCAGGCCGCTTCTGCTCCACCTCAACTCCCCCTCCAGCCCTGCTGACATTATACAGCTCATAACGTCTGTCTATACACGTCCACTGATCAATAGGCCTGGCTCGAGCACATCGACGCTGGCATCGGCCTCATTGATCACATCCAGCCTCCATGGTTGGGTTTTCAAAGATAATTGGGCCCAGAAACTTGCCTCCTTATGAGTGACAGTGGGCTGAAATGATAATCAACTGGATCCAGTCCAAGTACAGTCCCAGCTGGATTGGCTGGACTTGAAGCAGACGGCAGGGTTTCTTATTTTTAAAAGGATCTTTTTAGTTAGGAGTTTAGCTGTAGCCTCCAATAGCCATTCAGGAGTCATACATACTGAATCTATGAGGTGTGAAGCTGATCATATCAAAGGTTATGACAATATGTTCTAGAATCCCCCCAAAAAAGTGAGTCCTGATCAAATCCAATCTGTAAGTAAACAATAATATATCTAAAAAAACAAGGTATTTATTTAATACTGTCGTAAATGACGTCCCCATGGACGCTCAGTCCCCTCTCAAATTGAATGTCTGAGAGATGATGTAAGGCTTTAATAAAAGGCCAGGCTGCTGATATTGATATTCATTATTACGTGGCCTGAGCTAACCCCATTATGTTCCCATTAGGGCTAATAACATATACAGCTAACTCATTTGTTTCATTTAGCCTTTCTGCATATACAGAATGAAATGACAGCGGATGGTGACAAAAGGAGTGGTTTCACTACACTCAAGCTTGTGATGTTACAAAGGATTTTAAGAGAAAGGGAGTCATCTGAATATTGAGGGAGATCTATGCAGGATAATGAGTGTGCTAAATCAATATTTCATATGTTCACAATGAGACTTACAGTGCATTGTGTGTCAAGCTCTTTTTTTTCTGACACAAATTCTAAGCTACTTTCCATCAGGTAGCCACAACACAGGATCAGTAGCACCAGAATAGCTTGGCGAGGTAGTGATGCACACGGTGAATTGGGTGAGCGGCGGCGAGCCCAGGGCATAGGCCTACATATTCAGAGAGAAAAGGACTCAACCTTCTTTTGGAGGATGAAGGCTGCTAAAAATAAGCCAGAAGAGGCAAAATCACAGAGAGAGGGGAAGAGGAAGAGGAGGAGCTGCCATCAGCAGACTGGGCTGGGTTTTGCCCCTCGCTGATTTAAGCCAGAAAGCTCCCACATCTCCACTGCTGCCCCTTCTGCCCCTGCTGCCCCCTCTCTGAGCCCAAACCCCCTGTGAGAAGCTGTGCCCTGTGTTCAGGCTGTCAGGCCAGCACACCAGCTCGCTACCGAGAGGCATTATGCTAATGGGGGGGGCCTCCTTCCCTCCCTGCCTCTCACCGCGGCCCTTCACTGCTCAGTGGATCGGCTTGCCTTAGGGCCCTGCTGCTTGTTTTGACAGAGCATCCCCTGATAGTTGGGATTAGTCCAGCTTGTTTGGCTAAACTAGGAGAGGGGGATCTTAGGCTACTTTGAGTTTCTGGAGCTCCGCTGGAGCCAGATGCCTCCTGCTTTTATCCCCACCAGGAGAGGGCCTGCACCCCCCAAGGCCTGCCTACAGCCATGGGCAGCCAGAACCAACCAGGCAGTGTCAGGACCCATACTGCACACACACACACACACACACACACACACACACACACACACACACACACACACACACACACACACACACACACACACACACACACACACACACACACACACACACACACACACACACACACACACACACAGCAGAGCAAACACAATAACACTTTGACTCACACACACAAACTCCTCATACCATATCCAAAAGACAAAATATTCACAGCACATAAAAAGTCATGCAAAAGCCGGAGAATAGAAGACTGAAGCAGCCTCAACTGTCTCATCCTCCTGGATTCGACCTGCAGATACGGCATGAGTTGTTCCATGTTTACAGAAAGAAACAAGGAAACAACATAAAACCATTTGACAACAAAAAGGCTTAAGAATTATAGTGGTTGTTAGGTCTTTTCATTCTGGTTGCAGGACAGAGGATAAAACACCGGGGTCCCGGCACTTCCCAGGAAAGCCTTACATGAGGAAGTGCTGTTTTACGGCTACATTCCTGCTCTACATTAATGGAGGCGTCGGGCTGCTATCCCTTTGAGAGAGGCTTGAACCTCTCTATTAAAGTGGCTGACCTGTGGTTGGCGGTTCAAACAGCCGGTATGCCCATTAACGTCACATTCTCTGCGTTAGCGTCTGAAGAAAGAGGAAAAGAGAATAAATAAGAGGAGGTGGAGTGATCTCCCTTTCAGCAGCCGTCCCCAACAGGAGGCCCACGCCATATTTTATTCACTAATTTCAGGTGGGTTCAGAAACACTCAGGGTTGTCTTCAGACCGGCCTGCGCTGCTGTTTTCATCAAGGTCAGCTGGATGAAAAATAGAGCTATCCCCCTGTTGGATCGACTACAAAACACTGCTGCTGAAGCAAGAGAGGAAGATTTAAGAGAAAAGGAGAAATAATAACAGCATGAAAAGTAAAGGGGTAAGTCAACCAGGAATAAAAGGAGAAGATTTGCAAAGATGTAGGTGACAGAAGAGATGATAGTGAGAGCAAAGTAGAAGGAAACAAGAAAATAAACGATGAGAGAGGAGATGGAAATAGATTGGAGTGGGAAAAAAGTTGATGTTGTGAGACAAGGAAAAGAAAGCAGAACAAGAAAAAGGAGTCAAAAGAAACAAAAAGGAAAAACAAGAGATGTTAGGAGAGGAGCGATAAGGGCCAGGCAATCGATAACGAGAGAGAAAGGGAAGCACAGAAAGAAGAGGTGGTGGATGGAAAGGAGTGAGAAGAAGTTGAGGGAAAAGGAAGAGGAGAGTCTCTGGAGGGCTGGGTCACGGAGGCCCAGGGGTGATGTCAGCCTATTAAACTGATTTCACAGGTTCCCTTAACGAAGCCTCTGGCATGTTAAAGGGCAGGAAGCATCCTATTTCAGCCTCCTCTTCCCCTCCCCTTTAAAGCGGAGCGAGTGCGGGACTTATCGACAGACCCTGACAAACAGGCATGAAGGAGGGCAGCTGCTGGGGCAGTCCTCTCAGGATCAGAAACACAAGGTGGTATTCAGGGCGGACCTCCAGCCGAGCTCCACCTCCTCCACACAGACACCTGATCCTGACTGAGAGCCCGGCTGCATGATGGAGGCTATTCCAGGCCGATACCGTGCTGATGCTTTTGGAAGGAAGCTGCAGCGACAGTTTGCTCTTCACAGTTACTATCATTTTGAAGCTAAATTGTGTGCGGAAATCTCTAACTTTACTCTGTGCCTTTCATTGATCTATACTGAAAAAACTTTAATTCAAGAGATTTCACTTAATTGTATTAGGTTAGTAGAAAGCAATAATATGATGTCTAAATACAAAATATTAGGTTTAATTAAAGTCAACGTTTCAGTTTCTTCAGTGCAGATAACATTACATGTCAATGTTCTGGGCAAAGTTTAAAGATAGGCTGTGTGACGTAACAAAGTCATTATTCTTAGTTTAGGTGAGGAAAAGTTTGTGTTTATAGTATTTACAGGCGTTAACTGAAGTTTTGCATCAAAGCTCAGCACACTGCACACTCATTATCTCCCTGTCCTCCACAACTATAAAGGGCACACATTACTTTCTGAAATTACCCAAAATATTAAATATTGGCATTGGACAAGAATCATCAGGTATAAAATGGTTTAATTCTGCCTGGTGAAAAGCTGGTGAGGCAAAGGGCTGGAACATGCTCCGATATGAGATATACATGTAAGTGACTGTGTACATGTGTGCAGGGTCAAGGGTCATTCAGAAACGCAGGTAACTGTTTTCTTTTATATCATTAATGGATTCAGCTTGAGGACTCCATCAACAGGCCGGACTGCCCGATGTGCTGTGAAGTGCACTCATGTTCAGATATTGCCAACAAAACACACTCTATTAATTAAGCATTTAAAATAGACATTTTAATGATTAAACCACCATAATATGTGTTGTCAAAGACAGCGCTGTGAACGTACAGTAGGACTAACCAGCTATTAAACTACATATAACCACTTGCTTGAAATTGTGTGAATAAAATGTAATTAACATGGTGTGTGTGAGTGTGAGTGTGAGTGTGAGTATGAGTGTGTGTGTGTGTGTGTGTGTGTGTGTGTGTGTGTGTCTGTGTGTGTCTGTGTGTGCGCGTCTTGCTCCCAAACATATACACTGTCTGCAGCTGGCTTCTTGCCTTGCTCTCAGTCCCTGCAGCATATGCTACCAGGTGCTCTCTTCCTACAAATGCAGTCCTTCATCAAGGTAACCCAACTGCAGACACATTCATTCGGAGAGTACAGAGGCAGGCCCAGAAGTTGAAGGTGGCGTATCAAAGCAGAAAGCCAGACTCTACTTGTCTCTTATGAAATCTCCTCTCCCCTTCCTCCCGGGCAGCAGCTTTTCCTCACAGTATAATGCATGCATTGAAAAATGACCCATTTTCTTCATGTCAAAGTAATTGTAACTGAGAATTTGGAAAACTAATATAGTGAGAATGCAGTTTGTGGCACCAAAGTCAACAAAGTCATATAAGTTGACCAACTAAAATCCTCAAGTGTTGAAAAAGGCCAAAGTTGTGTCAGTAATCAGACACATCTTGGATTCAGTGAACAACAATTTTGGATATAACAAATGAAATCATTTATGCTGCCTCAAATACACCTATGTTGAATTAAACAAGTCAAGGCAGAAGTATTGATTTTAAAATATGATGCATGATTTTAGAGAGTTTACCATTCATCTAATGATTGCAGCTTTGAGGACTCAAGAAGCATCCCGTTCTTTCTTACAGATGTAACATTCGTAAGAAGAAGAAGATGAACCTACCCCTAGGGCAGGGATCACCAACTACATTTGTCCAAGGGCCAAAATGTATCCAATAGACACTATCGCGGGCCAGCGGGGGGGGGGGGGGGGGGGGGGGTACAGGTACTGCATAAAGCTTAACGAAGGATCATTTCTAGGCAGGGTTGGGAGGGTTACTTTGTAAATGTAATCAGTTACTGATTACTGAATACATGCTCTGAAAGTAATCAAATATACAGTTACGTGTCTTAAAAAAGTAAAGTGTTCAGGTTACTTTTAGAATACTTTTGAAATACTTTCTTTTTGGGTATGTTTTGGTAAACAGGAGACACTTGTTTTACTGTTTTAATGGCTTATCAAGAACTCAAACACAACATCTTGGTGTCATTCTGGACAGCTCCCTCTCATTGGCACCCCACATAACATCACCTGGACTGCATTCTCCTGCTGTAAACCTTTCCTTAGAATATGTTATGAATTGTAAGGTGTCCTTGGGTGCTTTGAAAGGTGCCCCTAAATAGAATGAATTATCATTATTATTTATTATCTGAAACGATGTAATAACTTTTAAAACTGTTTCCAGTCACTTGCCCCATGCATTCAGCAGCAGCAGGCCATTCACTTTGATTTGATCCCGTTATAAATGTCATCATTTCGACAATAAAGAAATGCTACATCAACGTTATCTTGCACATTTTATCTAACCATCTCCGTTTCTAACTTTCAATATATTTTAAAAGAGATCTCTCTCTCTCATCTGCGTGCGGGGGCGGGGCCTCTCACACACGCTGCATCTCTCTCTCTCACAGACATGCTGCAGCGCTGTGCAGTGTGCACACAGTTCTGCCGGTAATGAATATTACATTTTGTGAGGAAACCTTTCCACCAATAATTCCAATAAGTATTCCAAAATGTATTCACTTCAGGTTTACGAAAGTAACTGTAATCAGATTACTCGTTTTTCAAATGTAACGCCAGCTGAATACAGTTAGCCTACTTGATTTTTGTATTCTGATTACGTAACGCCGTTACATATATTCCGTTACAACCCAACCCTGCTTCTAGGCTACTGTCCCGCAGCTCCTGCCTCTCTGTTGGACTCTGTCACAGCAGGGCTGCTGCTGTGGTGCGGAGTGCACAAAGCAGACTCTTCACAACGAAGGATCACTTCTTCTTCTTCTTCTTCTTCTTCAAGGAAGGGAAGGTTTCGCAGTACGCAGTCTACTGTCCCGCAGCTGCTGCCTCTCTGTTGGACTCCGGTACTACACCTTACTCACGAGACGTTGTAAAAAAAAAAGGGTGGGCGGCGAACGCAGTAACCACTCCGCCAGCGCCACAGTCACCCCCGTCGTGCGGGCCGGATGAGAATGTCTGGCGGGCCGGATGTGGCCCGCGGGCCGCCAGTTGGTGGTCACTGCCCTAGGGGGATATTCAATTTGTATTTATACACACACACAGTATACAGCTAGGTGCAAACATAGTTATACACACTCTTCAGAATACACATGCACCTGAAGAGGGCTAGAGCGAAGAGCAGTTAGGGGTTCGATGCCTTGCTCAAGGGCACCTCGGGCAGTGCCCAGGAGGTGGACTGGCACCTCTCCAGCTACCAGTCCACTCCGTGGTTTTTTGGTCGATCATTTAATCAGTCGGACAGATTCGGAGTTTATTGGAGCTTGAACTTACTTTCTGTGTGGCGTCCGCAGACCGCTTCAAACAACAACTGAGCGTCTGCCTTGGTCTGCACATTGACCAATCCAAACCCCACCTTACGTTGTCTGCCAGAACAGCGGTCTCTGTATCCTTTGAAGTTGAATTATATGTATGTTGGTAAAAACACTAATGTTGAATGTTGAGTCTCCAAAACAACCATTCAGTTTGTTTTCTTCTTCTCAGCTCACCAGCCGGAAGTGTATATGCCTCCGAATGGACTGCAGTGTGGAACAAGACAAGTAATTCACAGTCACAAATGTTGGATGGCACTTGAACAGTCTCCGCGGATCCTCAAAGGCTTGAGGTGGGATCGCAGAAAGTAACGACCTCCCTGTCTGCAGATCTGACACAGGCTTTTATACAGAGTCCAGCTATACCCACAGCGCCTCACACTCAGGGACATTTCACTCCTTTTCACTCATTTACGATGACTTTATTTACTATTTATAACATGTGTATTTAACTATATATGCCTATACCCTGTACCTTGTATTTGTTCTGTTATGTAAATGCATGAAGACTAATGCACTTTACTTCTATTTGCACTTTGTGGTTGGATGCAAACTGCATTTCATTGTACTCTGTGCAATGACAATAAAGTTGAATCTAATCTATAAGCGGGCTAGCTAACTTTCACAATGCAAAAAAACATGCTGCTTAGGGAAAACGTAAGAATTATAACACAGGTGTGCTGGCTTTTTCAGTAATGAAGCGATAAACAAGAGTGAAATTGTTGGAATATCTTTTTTCAACAAACAAACAAACAAACGTAGCCTTATATTACAGACTGTGTAGTAATTTACCCTAATCTTGGCAAAGTAATGCAACACAACTCAACCAAAAGTAATTTTCAGATAAATAGGATGGTGGTGATCGTGCATAATCCAATCCACCATATCTTGTTTTGTACACATATTTCTATATACTGTCACCTGTGCAATAAACAGGACATTTGCAAAAATAAAAACAAATAAAAGACAAGAATGTCCGACTGAATGTCCCAGTTGTAACATGTTGCTGAATGTCGGGCTAGAACAATATAGCAGACAAGATGTTATTGGTCAGAAAGGGTTTACCTCCTTAGGGTTCATTATAAATGTGGGTAGTACTTTATAATAAGACTACCCTTATAAAGCATATTTGGCAAGATGACTAAGCCTTATATTGGCTACCTTACTTCGTCTTCTTCATCAGCCAGCATCCTTGGTAAATGTCTGCCCGTATTTTAAAAGCAAAACCTTTCCCTTTTAATATATTTTCATATGGATTCGAGGACTCATTGGCAATCATCACGATTGAGACTCACACACACACACACACACACACACACACACACACACACACACACACACACACACACACACACACACACACACACACACACACACACACACACACACACACACACACACACACACACACACACACACACACACACACACACACACACACACACTTCACCAGGACGACTGGCTCTCTGCACTCACTCGCAGTCTTTTCAGTGTTGAGCTCTTAGGTAAATGGATCTCAGCGCCATCCCACAGACACCGGTGACCTTCAGTCATTTAGCAGGCAGTATGATAGGAACATGATATCAACACCTGAACAAAGCGCAGCGTAAAGCACCACATCAAGCTGCTGTTTATTCATAGCGCAGTTGGTTGGTTCTGTCATCTAGAGGTCAGTCATTTGAATAAACCCCCATTACGGGCTACTGCCGTCCCTTTGCCTTCCAGTTAAAACAGCCCCACATCAGCCACTTCAAAAGAGCCCGGCTTCAAACATTACTTTTCCAATATGACAAACGTACTTCACAGCAACAGCTCTGGCAAAATATGCAGCAGCTGCCTAATGTAAAGGATGAAACGTGTAGAAATCAAGACTGTGCTGCGCTCGTGTCAAAGAGGAGACACAGAGAGGCAAAGAACAAGAGTGAGAGAAGAGGAAAGGCAGGCAGAAAGACGAGGAAGAAACAGACAGAAAAGACAGGAGACGGAGGAGAAAAGCCCAAACAGGCTTTGTTTTAATTACTGGCGCAGGAGAGGCGGAGAAAAGCAGAGATTTTTGCTCGTTAGACTATCGCTTTGGATCAAACGCTATATTTACATATCAGATTAAACCGCTCCCGCAAACCGTGAGATCTGAGTGGTGAAGGCACAGCTAACGAGAGGAAGCCATCTTCAAGCTCACATTTGGCGGGGGGGAATAACACTGGCAAAACAACTCATCTGTACTTATTAGAAAGAGCGGTGTACAAAGACCTGATGAGGGCAGAACTGGGAGCAGAGGAGCCAGTTAGCTCAACACAACAAGTGAGCCAACAAATACCAAGCCCATCATGAGGAGGCCCACGACTTCGCACAATTAGAAGACAGAGGAGTGGACTGTAACCCAACATTCTGCGACTCTTCGCAGAGCTAGCCAATTAGAGGTCTGGGCAGGTCAAAGTACATTATGGGAGGTGGAAGGAGTTTAGTAGCAGCACAAATACACTGTCAGAAACGACTCCCCCTTCTTTCATCCTGCCTTTCTTCTGCACCCTTTATTCTCCCCTTCTGTAAAGGGAGAGGAGCTAGCTTTATGGCTCAAGGGATCCAAACGACCGGCCATCATTATTCCCTCTCAGATGCCAGTCCCTCCACCCCCGCCCCATACACCACCATCACCACCTCCAGGCCTCGGCGACCTCCAAACACCCACCACCCCTTGCACGGAAACTACATCGGATAAGAAGGCTCTTTACTGTGAGAAATAAAGACTTCTGAGGGAGAACTCCATTACCACAGAGACGCCGCTTCTCTCAGCCATCACATGAGTGAGAAAGAAAGTAAAGGACAAAAACAGTCAGTGACAAACATCAATGGCTGATTACTGTAGTGTGTGTGTGTGTGTGTGTGTATTATTCAACCACTTCCAAGGCTGCCTCCGAAAAGGAGAATGTGTGTCGAAAGCAAATCCAGCGTCTATTGGAATAACAATGGAAGTGATCGGAGCTAACAATCGGAATCACTAGGCGCACGGATTTGAAACATGTCATGTTGTTGCGCATCAGTGATAAAAATAATAACAGTATTCCCTGACTGCACTGTATGAGTGAGAGTCAGACACAAAGCCCTAGCAGAGCACAGCCCCCCCGCAGCCCTTATCCAGCAATGTCAGATATATCAGCAATGCTAATGCCCAGGCTGCATCCTGCGCCGCTCACTCTGAACACTGAAAACAACCATTTAGGCTTTAAAAGACACCCATAAACACAAAAGGAAGAAGATGAAAAGGGAGGGGGAAAAGAAAGACGACGCAGGCGAGGCAGAGGAAGACGGAATGAAGGTAGGACAGGGTGGGGGGGGGTGGGGCGAAAGAGGAAGTCAATTACGTATTCTGAACCTGGCCGATGTAGTCCTCAGGGATCTGCCTCCGCACCTCAGGATCTGTAAATAATTGACAGATAATATTAATTGGCTTTGGATTAGTGAGCAAGCTCAGTATCACACATTAATATTTGATCAGAGGATGATAGGGACCCTGGCAGGGGATCCGAAGGGGCAGCTGAGGCTGTTTTGTTGATTAGGCCAGAGACGGGAGGAGACAGAGGCAAGTGGTAACAGCACAGAAGCAGGAACAACAGCAGCTTCAGAAACACACACACACACACACACACACACACACACACACACACACACACACACACACACACACACACACACACACACACGGAAACACACAGCCGTGGTTTGATGCTCTCCTTAGCTCTAGGCTGCTGAACCTCCTCCTGCCAGAAAACTGGCTGCTCCGTGTTTCGCCACAAAGAATCAGGAAAGAGAAAAACAGAGGAGGACACTTAGTAACAACAGCATAGACTCTGTATTCATTCTGATTTTCAGTGGCCAGTATTAATGTCCAATGTAGATCTTAATTCTGACTGAGGAGAGAGCAGCCACCAGGAAAATATACAGTATATCTTTAATACATTTGTGAGAATATGTTTAATTTATCCTTTTACATGTGTGTGTCATTAGTCAAGTCAAATAAGTCCATACAGTATGGACACCACCCTCAGCCTTACACCTTTACACGTGATATTGCTTTTAATGTAAAGTGTTACAAGGGCTTTTTATTCATTTTCTTTTTAGAAAAAGAGATATACAAATATACATAGAAAACACACAGAAAGCACAATAAAGTACGATTTTGGAACACAAACATAAAATGACTACAAAGCTTGATTCAACTGTCCTCTTCTGTGTGATAAAAAGCGTAGAAATTGCTTAAAAAAAGCACATTTCCAAAACATCAGGCAACAAAAGCAGGTATTCTTAAAATGTTGTGTAAAGCTTGGGAGATACCTTGAAGGACATCCTGTACTTGCAGTATGATGAGCAGAACCATGTTAATCTCACTTGAGCTAAATAAAACAGGAAATGAAAAGAGGGTTTGACTGTGAGGTGTGCGGAGTTTCCTGCAGCAGTGATTCCCAGAGTGGGCACAAAACAAACAAGCCAGATTTACGCAGCAAAACAAGCTGACACATACACGCACAATTAAACTCATGGAGGCTAATTAAAGTGTTACTGGAAGCATGCAGCTAGAGAGTGACAACATAATGAAAGATTGAAGAGGGGAGGAGAGACATGCCCCCCCCCTTCACTACACCCTGCTTCCTTTCTCTCTGAAAACAATGCCACCTCTCCCTTTCTAGACTCGCCTCCTCTCTCTCATCTACCATATGCTGCCATTTGTTTAGTCAAATCCCCTTTAAGCAGTGCAGATCCTGTGAGGCAGTGCTCTGCTGCTCTCGGATCACTCTCCATAGACATATCGGCAGCTCGTATCCCTCATGGCCGTGTCACTCGGCCAGCTAAGAGTCTCCTGGGAGCAGATTTTTATTGCTTTTCCACATCATTTGTCTGGCGATTACAGCTAGCCTC
Organism: Harpagifer antarcticus; assembly: GCA_902827135.1. Classification (NCBI taxonomy): domain Eukaryota; kingdom Metazoa; phylum Chordata; class Actinopteri; order Perciformes; family Harpagiferidae; genus Harpagifer; species Harpagifer antarcticus. The sequence goes on along the minus strand of CADEHL010000883.1, from coordinate 6,618,173 downwards.
CCCTGAACCAGGGGAATAATCACAATATTTCAATTTAAAGATAGCAGGGAGAGAGGAGGGCTAGTTTGGCTTGGAGATTGTTTCTGCACCATGCTGTGAAGAGGACACCAATAGGACGAACTATAGATCATCTCCTGACGCAAATGACTGCTTAACATTAGCAGAAAAGTGCAATGTCCACACACACACACACACACACACACACACACACACACACACACACACACACACACACACACACACACACACACACACCTGCCTGTCTGAGATGCTTCCTGATATAAAGGTAACTTAATAATGCCCTGTGAAGTCATGTATATTTCTAATCCATATAAGAAGGACTATAGCCAGCTAATGTATTCAATTTCTTCTCTCTACAACTGACACTCATCCGAGTTCGATACTGTTTAAATAAAAAATGTGCACTAAGTTTTGGATTCACAGTCTGAGACATTATGTACATTAGCAAGAAGGGGTTTTAGTATGCATACTGACCATTGAGCACTTCCCTGAGTGTGTGTGAACGTAGCACAAACTTAGCCTTGCTAGGAATTTAAATGTTGGGTGGAAACAAACAAATAAAAAAAACTGTTATTAGACAAAAGAAACTTGCAAAGCACTTGGCGAGGTACAAAGTTCTAAAATGATCTTCCTGAAGCCAGCGGGTCTCAGCGGGTATCAGAAGCAGCTCACCTCTGCAGGTTTGCTGCCACACATGCACATACAGCATTACATCGAAAAGGAGAGAAAAGAAAATGTGTTTACCTTCAGGAGAAAAAACAGTAATCCAAACATTTGTCTGACAATTCTAGGAACCTTTTTTTCACCTATACGCTACACTGTGCATTTACCTCCTATTACCTGCCTCAAAATGATCAGGGTCATCCTTTGGGAATTGTGCCATTAGCTGTAACATCATTCACATGAATTGAATATTCCCTTAAATGTTATTTTAATAACAACGTCAGTGCTGTTTTCTGTTTTATTCTCTCATTTGTTCACAGTGTAACCCTCCAGGAACACACATCTGATGTACAGATTTGAAGTGGCCCAAAATATTTTTCCCCTGCGCACAATTATAACACATAAAATGGCTAATGGCTCTCTGTGTCACCTGGGCTCCACCAGGTCCTGACATGTCATTCATCATCTATTGAGAGGCATGATGGGGCTGCATAACTGCAACAAACAACGCCTGTACTTTATATGAAATGATTTCTTGCTTATTGCATCAATAACACAGTGGTGAAATGTTACAGCTTAATTCTTCCCCCTAGAACTAAAGATGCATCTGATCACATTATCAGCTGTTCAGCACGCTGACCTACAGTAACCCCAGTTTTCTGTGTATGAAATGTATAAAGTGCACACTATAGTGAATCTGACATGAAAGTCAGTCAATGGGTTTAAAAGAAAAACAAGAGATAACACAAAGAGATGAAAAGAAGAAGTGAATAAAAGCAATCCGTCTCAGAGAGGATTGTTTAAGACTTGTGAACGGAACCTGTAATCCCATTGCTGCATTTCATGGAGTTTTACCCAGAAGAGCTTATCTCCAGCATATAACCCTCACACTCAGCTGGGAAGATGGGAGCCAGACAGGGAGACTGATGGGAACGCTCCTGAGGAGGAATGTGCAGTCCCATGCAGGTCTCTACCTATTCATTTCATTCTTTAATTACATCTAGAATTGAATAGTGATTTTTTACAGAGTACAGTGTTTTGAATAATAATAATTATTTGCAAGGTTGAGTTAATGTTGTAAAACACACACAAAAAGAGAGAATCACCATGTTCATGATGCAAGAGTTTTTTAAGGGGGTGTACTGTGATGAATATAATGAGCATACAGTTATATGTATCTTTTTTCAATGACGTAATTAAGAACACTAAATGAGTGCTTTAGCGGGGTAAATGTAAGGAGTGAGACACAACAGGTCCGGCTTCACAGCAGATATTGTTCTGTCTCTGATGAGAGTTTGATTTGAAATCATGGTGATAACATGAGCAACAAATCAGAATTGAAATGACAGAGAAATATCTTGCCTCTGGCGAAGAGTACAGGAGGGCATCTTCCATCAGAGAGAGGTGGCCTAAATGAAGACGCTGTCAAACAGGAGAACATAACTTTCTATCTGTCTTCATCCAGAGAGGGAGGGGGAGGGGGGTGTACTGTAAGTCCGTGGACCAGAGGGAGGGATGCTGCTGTGATCCAGTCACAGCCTTTGATCCCTGCGATGACCCGAGCCACCGGCTGGACTCTGGAAATGAACACACAGGAGGCCTCTGGGAGCCAATCCATCACTGTTCACTGCTGCACTGTGGACGTGTGTGTGTGCAGCAACACACACATGCACACAACCTTTGGTGCTCGAGAAAAAGAGTCGTACAACATGCAGACGTAGCACATCAGTTTTGTTACTCTAAGCGCCACAGTAACCCAATAGCATACACTCTTTGAATGCTGCCAATGTCTAATGTTTTCAAACACACACTTATAAGCAGGTGACACACACATGCATACTGAACAGTCAGAAAGTTAGAAATGAAGAAGTACAAATATATTGCACACAAAATACATACATATTATGCTCATCACATGTTAGCCACACAGGCTCATTGAAAAGCCAACATCGCTATCATAAGGAAAATTCAGTCTGATGCAGCAATGAGGAAAAACAAATCCATAATGTGACAAATTAAAAGACATGCAGCATTATACATGAAGAGAGGAAATGATGTTTCTCTTTCCAAAAGATGAGAGTTTGAGTGGTGCAGTTGGGAGCGCATGCTAAATCTCATTAGACAGAGCAATACCCAGAGCAAATTAAACCATTAGCCTCCGACATGTTTAAAGGAACACTTTAAGATCATTTCCTATTAAGACTTGCCAGTAAACAGGCCTTTGAAATGGAGCCCTCAACTTGGTGCAGAGCAGTGTTGCAGACATCTGCCATACCCAGCCAAGCCCCCAGTAAACTACAGGGGAATGCTTTCTGTGCTACACATCGCTCTACATAACACTCCACATGCTCGTACAAGGGGGGTACAAACCCTGGGGATTCATGGCCTTGTAGAGTAGAAGGCATAAAAACAAGACTAAGTAATTTAATATTGATCTCTACTGTGGGTTTCATGTAAAGATATATGCTGCAGTGCATTAATGTGAAGCCTGGGTGGTTTCATTGAGAATGTTGCCCTTCACCCTGGCAGTGTTAAGTGCCTTGTGGCACCCACACTTATGCATATGAAACTGGGGTCCAGTTGAATGCCGTTATTCTCACAGAGGCTCAAATCATAGGCAAACATTATTTTCACCCTCTGTCACCAAGTTGTAGCTTTCTCGTTAAAGTTTTAAAAGATTTCACCATTCAACTCTACTTGTGGTATTTTAACACAAGAATACCGATACAGTGTAAGCTCTGCCTTCATCACAAAGAGTTTCTGTAAATTACTACCATCTGTTGAAGTTTAAATAATTCACAACGGAAATGGGACACACCCCCTGAAGTTTACTGAGAGGAACCCACTGGGAGTAAACCCCTTTTAGAGACATTTCAGAGACAGAGCCTTTTCAAAATTGCTCACATTTTTCCAAGCAACTTTAATATAAAGGCATGTAAGTGTTTTGGGAACATTGTTCCTGGAAGCTAGAATGCTGAAGCTACACTAAAAAACTGAACTGTTGACTTTAGTTAAATGTATTATGTCTAACTATATTAGATTTGTTTAAAGCAATAATATTAAGTTGAACCTGACGTTTCAGTTTGTCCAATGTACTGTGGCCCAACTTCCTTTATATTCTACAGTGTCATACAGTTAGAGAACACATCATTTGCTGGAATGGGAAACATTTTAGTTTAATAACTCACAGTTTCATTGATACTGTATGTTTTAGAAACATCCAGTATTTAGCTGGAGAAGTGTAAGCAACAAAATCAACAAAAAAGGGTTGCTTAAATGGTAACACGTTATATTAAGCTACACAAATTAACCATCAACTAGTTGTTGATTAACATGCATATTAGCAGTATATTGGCTCTTTATTAGTCATTATAAAACACTTATTAATGCCTTATTCTACATGACCATATTCTACAAGTAATAAGCCATTAGTTGAGAGTTTTTCCTCAATAACCCTCTAATTAGTGCTTATTTAAGGAAGTTGTTGTACATGAGTTTTGGTCTTAATATGCTCTGCTCAATATGGGCCTAATAAGGCAGTAGTAGCACAAGAATAGTAATTCTCCCATAATAACACTTAACAAATATGATCTATTCTTATGTAACAAGACATGAAACTATAAGTGTTAATTGTGTCTAAATAACTCCAAATTAGGTATTTCTATCTAAGAACAGGTTCCCTATTCTAAAGTGAAGTATTGTTCATCACCAATAAGCTAGTAGTTTGCCTCTAATTGACCTGAACAGGTTCCCTATTCTAAAGTTGCCTCCTCTTCACACTTTGTAAATACATTATAGCACACAACTACTGAAAGTAACCTCAACAAACAAAGTAGGCACACGTTGAAATATCTGTTTTATCAATGAACCACTAAAGAGAGGTTCAGACACATACCAAAACATGTCAAGTTTCTCCAAGGCTGAGAACACATATGCAGCCTTTACTTTGTAATAAAAACAGTATGTACTTACACAATAGGTGTACTGTTCTCTCTATGTGTTGTACTGTCTCAGTGTGAACATAGATTAAACAGCCAGCCAAATTCTTTTGAGAGCCAGGGAATGAGCAGCCATGCTCCTTTATTGACTTATTTGCAGTCTACTGACATTCAAACAGAGTGAAACTATACAAAAAGAAGTTAGGCACTTAATGATCTCATACATGCAAGTGTAACATACACAGTTTAACACATGGGACTGCCAAGTGTAAACAAGGTAAATATAGCTAATGCTAGCTGTGCAATAAGCATGTATAGCCTACAGCAGCCAACCCCAATTAGCGGCCCGCTGATCTACTGGCATTCACTTGTTATAACATATTTCATTCATTTCAAACATTTATTTACCCAGGTGTATCCCATTGAGATCATTGATCTCTTTTTCAAGGGAGACCTGCTCAAGTAGGTTCCACATGAAACATAAAAACAAATATTAATGAAATGTCTGCGGTTTTGCTTTATTTTGACCTCCGTCGACACTCGTAAACCTGACCCTTGACCTTATCACGTGCATATGCAAGACGTGCTTCGCGCGCTTGACTTACTCGTCACCACCTGGAATAGCGGCAAACACAGATAAACAATAGCTCGCCAGCTAGCCGCCTGTCACCCCAGCCCAGCGATTGACCAACAATGACACTAACGGACCGTGGATAACTCAAACCCAGGATGGAATTCACTGAGAAGAGGAAGGTAGACCAGGAGAACCGTCAGTTCAAAACTGACTGGACTGAGAGTATTGTTTTTTTTAATTTATTATTTGGTACATATATTTAAAAATGTTAAAACTAATAATGCGGTGTATTTTGGTACTAACTGAAACCCTCTCTCTGTCTTCCTGTCTTTCCCAGTGTGTGTGTGTGTGTGTGTGTGTGTGTGTGTGTGTGTGTATGTGTGTGTGTGTGTGTGTGTTGTTAGTGTGTGTGTTAGTGTTTGCTGAATTGGATGTGGACCTGTCTGACTATTTGATCAGTTTTTTATTTTGTTGTATTGTTATGCCCCATCAGACCACGGCAAAATCATTTGTATTTGTTAAAGCATTTATTTATTATTATTGTTAATAAATGTTTGATTTCGGTCTAATTTTGTTTCAAGGATGCATCTTTCCTTTACACAGGGTTTGTTTAATTACTACTGCCACTACTACATCAATTATAATAGAGGTAACATCTGCACATAGTGTAAAACAACTAAGGCTCACACTTACACTTACAGTCATTGCTTTCTGACGGACTTCACCTTTTACTCTTCAGGTTGCATAGGCAAAATTAGTAGCAGTCTACTGCCATGCTACTCTCTCTCCTACTTCCTGTACCCGGTTCCTGTCTAACCTTCAGTACACATTTTACAAAAATGTAAATGTGCAAATATGAAACATACAGGTCAATATCACCTTGCTATTGGTAGCTGAGCTGTCAAAACCCCAACACATATTCATAGATATAAATATCTAATTTTGAGTTAACACTTATAGTTTCATGTCTTGTTACATAAGAATAGATCATATTTGTTAAGTGTTATTATGGGAGAATTACTATTCTTGTGGTACTACTGCCTTATTAGGTCCATATTGAGCAGAGCATATTAAAACCAAAACTCATGTACAACAACTTCCTTACTTGCTATTGCAAGTAAGGAAGCACTAATAATAAGCACTAATCAGAGGGTTATTGAGGAAAAACTCAACTAATGGCTTATTACTTGTAGAATATGGTCATGTAGAATAAGGCATTAATAAGTGTTTTATAATGACTAATAAAGAGCCAATGTACTGCTAATATGCATATTAATTAACAACTAGTTGATGGTTAATTTGTGTAACTTAATATAAAGTGTTACCAAATATTTAAACTACACATGAGTACAGCTACAGAGAAACTGCAGCTGCAGGGCTGAAGCTGATGGACCTTTTTCATTTTTTGCGTATGAATTACACGTCAATATCGAGTTGTTACAGAGCGTTAAAGGACGGGCTAATGATACGTAGATATGTCACGTTTAATGTCCTTCAAAGTGGAGGGCTATTTCTTGAATGCCTTTCCATGACATCACGTTAATGGTGGTATTAATATATAATTTTTTATAAATAACCTACTAAGAAACAAAATGACAAATCGTGTTTTCTTAGTGTTAGCTGCAGTATATATTACAAATAAACACGTTTGTATTTATCAAGACATGTAGCCATTATTTGCGCATGTTTTTAGAAGATGTGTTAATGTATTACTTAAAAATCCAAGTTTATTTTGAACACTGTTAGGATTGAATTGGTGGGTTATTTATTTACAGTGCATATAAAAATATGTTGACATGTCAGTAAGATATCAGAAGCTTCTCAGAAAGCACTGGAATTTGAACTCATTGAATTTTTTCTCTTGCCAAGCTGGAATATTTCCAACATCTTCAGAGAGCTGAGTTAATTCTTCGGTGTAATGCTTGTGTACTCAAAGGTCTTGTGTGGTTTGGATTCAAGCGACAGTGGTTAGACTCTGGGGAGTTTCTCGTCTACCATGGTGGAAGCAGGTTCCATGTGTTGAGAGCAGTTTTAATAGGGTGCTGGGGAGAAATAACACTGCTGAGAGGAGCGACCAGAGGCTCTCTGCAGGAGGAGTGAGAGACAGTTGTGCCAGCCCTTGGTCAGAATCACACACATTCACATTCCACTCTAACTGCATATTGCCCCAAAGTCCCCCGGAGGGGATTAACCACAGCTGAGTGTTAACTCCTTCCCCTCTGCTCAGCTACCTGCCTTTCCCCAGCAGAGCCCTGCTCCAACACCTCCTTCTACATCCTCCACCTTGTTTTTTGTGCTTAGATTGAAATGTTCAACCCCTACCCATCTGTGACAGTTCAATCTAAAAACTAAAGTGCAGTGTATCTCTGCCACTTTTAAAAATGAATACAAATAACTTTTGATATACATTATAATAATGTTTACTTGTTGTTGATTTTTCCATCAAACTGCTCAGACTGCCTAAATTTGGCATGGATGGTCATGGTCTCCAGGGACTGAAACTTCCACCAGATATCAGAGAATCTACGTGCTCCCCAGAGGATGAACACTGTTCATTTTGGAAACTCCTGAGGATTATGTCAAAATGTATTATTTTTGAATGTCAATTTTGCCCCCCTTGCACGGCATAATGTTGAAGACTAATCCAGATTGTCGGTTGGCATAACAAGAAACTACAGATGTACTGACCACCTGCATACTGGGACTAATCCCAGTTGGCTGCCACATCAGTGGACCAGAAAATGTCAAAAGGTAAAGAAGGGGCGGAATAAAATAGAGAGAAAGTAGGTAGATATAAGGCTTCCAAATGTACGATAGAAATTATGATGGTTTTAATAGGTGTGTAATGTAATTTCAAGATGTTTAAACTTCACATCCTCTCATTTCACAATGGATTTTTATGTGCTTGAAAGTGTGCAAAGGCTCTAACAAACTCACATTTTCAACTAAACTGAAAAACATGTAGTTCAGGTCATGGTTAAACGTCCACATTCAACAGTTTTGCCTGCACGTATGGCCGTATCAGATTTGACGTGTGTCTGTCTCAGCTGTCGGCAACATGTAGCCTGCTACAAGTCCCCAAACGGACAACATCTATTTCCAGTATGACACTTCTCTGGGTTGACCCATATGTGGTGTTTCCAGTCGTATGCTGATATTTTTGAATTAGAGCTGATGATAGTTTATATATTCAGCTCATAGCCAGTGGACAGTTTTCCTGACGATACATCGAAATCCACCAGTAATCATATAATTTACTTCAAATTCTCAACAAATCTCAAAACTACTACTCTATTAAATAATACATGTTCATAAATTCACCAATTGGACATGATCTAATAGGGGGCAGAAGTGACCCATTAGCTAAAGAATGGCGTATCCCTAACCAATCGTATTTACTGTGCCTATACACATACTGTACGTGCTCTCTCTGTGCTGCAGGCTTGAACCCTGGGCATCTCTGAATTAACTACTTCCTCAGTGGTGGCAATAAAAAAAAAGCAGACCTGAATGCAGCAGGCCTCCCATCTGAGTCCGCTGAAAGTTCCGTGTCCTTGAGATCCAACTTTTAAGCATCAAACACATAGAAAAGTCATACTAATTGATGGCGCATCTGATTAAAATGAGTGGCTAATGAGAATCGTGCCGGGAAGAATGTGAGAGAATCAGTGTTCAAGCTCAACTTTTAACCTTTCTGTCGGAGGGCGAACCACTTTGATGTTCCTTGGTCTTTTCATCAGGGCCGTTTTTGGTTATGAAAAAGGCATTTTCAAAGTACAAAGGCTACGCTCACATTTGTAATTTGTCTCCTCTTCAGGAACAAATGGTCATCAGAAACATGAACTACGCAGAGGGGAACTATAAATAAAGCTGCAAAATGAGAGGTGAGGGGGCTGGGGGCTGTGCTGTCAATCCACAGAGTAGATTGGGAGGTTTGGATCTGCAGCCGTTCTGCCTGGAGTCTTACACCCAGAGCAACTACACTGTGATCACACCCTCCACAGACTTAGAGGCTCTCGCCTAGTTAGAAGGAGAGAGAGCAGGAATTGGCGAGGGGTGGTGTGTGTGTGTGTGTGTGTGTGTGTGTGTGTGTGTGTGTGTGTGTGTGTGTGTGTGTGTGTGTGTGTGTCACACAGGGGGTGCGAAAGGGAGTGCAGGCGATACTTGGATGGAAATAAAGGTCGAAATCCTTGACTGCGAAAACTGTCATAGCGGGGGACATGTGCAGAGCCTGTTTGCCTAATAACCTGGGTCTTGTAAAGAAATATGAATGTGGAGTCCTCTGGAGCATATCATTTAACACCCATGCCAAGAGAGATGAGTGAGAATTGAAGCGAGTACACCTTGACAAAGGCTATTCTCTTGGTTTCACACCAGCAGAGCAGTAGCATGCAGGGTGCTGCTGCTCTGTGAGGGTGGCACAGCAACCAGCCTATATGAAGCACAAAAAAAGTCTCTCTCATGCAAAGTCACTCAACACAAACACCTCTTATTACATTACATGTCACTTGTTAGGCGCTTTTATCCAAAGTGACTTACATACTGTACATTCAATACTGTGGGCAATCCCCACAGGAACAATTTGGGGTGAAGTGTCTTGTCCAAGGACACGGCGGAATGATGACTGCAGCGGGATTCGAACCAGTGCCCCTGTGATCCTAAGATCAGCGCACTAACCACTAAGCCACAACCTCCCATGCTCCCCTCTTATGCTTGTCCTTAACATTGGAAAACATGCTATAGAGTGCAACACACTGGTAGGTACTTTTTAATACAGTATCACAAAGTGATCACAGTGACCAAGAACTGGACACAGCACTGTTTGCAATCAGTCTGTAATGGTTTGGATAGTAGAATACTGTCAAGGGCCAGACTGAGTCGGCTGGTGATTAGCAAACAAACCATTCATCTGTATATGAATCACTCAACCCGTGTTACATTGAATTCTTAAAGAGAACTTTGTTTTTCCTGCAGGCCAGCATTGTAAAGGAAAAATACAAAAAAGGAGAAAAGTCTTCATGAGTTAAAGAAAATGGGGACCAACTTATCCGGACTCACACAGAAGTCAAGCACCTACAGTGTTTAGATAGGAAGGTTTAAGCAAATACAGTAGTATGATGTGTGTAAGAGTTTGAGGGATGATACAGTTCGAATTGAGTAGTAGTAATGGTTCTGCCCACCATTGTGGACATCATCAACTCCTTGCTGTTAACTGGCATCTACGTAACATCCTTGAAAAACCGTCTCAGTCACCCCCATTCTCAAAAAACCCGGACTTGACCCAACTGACCTCAATAACTATCGGCCGATCTCCAACCTTCCCTACCTTAGTAAAATATTGGATAGAGCAGTCGCCGACCAACTCCACCATCACATGTCCAACCATGAGCTCTATGAACCCTTTCAATCTTCCTACCGGACCCACCACAGCACAGAGACCGCCCAGATCAAAATCACCAATGACCTCCTCATCGCAGCTGACTCAGGTTACATCACTACACTAATTCTCCTAGACCTCTCTGCAGCCTTTGACACTATCTCCCATAATATCCTCCTCACCCGCCTGTCTGAACTCCTTGGCCTCACTGACTCCGCCATCTCCTTCTTCCACTCATACCCAGTGGCGTTTCTATATGTACAAAAGTGGTGAGGCACAAACAACTTAGATGTTTATATATAAGCTTCTGCAGTGATGTGCAGTGAGGTTCATGGCTGGTGAGGCACTGGCACTGACTCTTCAGGTTTACAAATATTATATTTTGACCTTTATCAAAATACTCTATTATTTTCAAAAGCTTTTTTAGTCTGATGCTTCAATTAATTTTAAACAGACAGTTCAACAAAAGGATACCCATAAAATGTAATTTTATCATTTAAATATTGGATTGTTCTCTCTTAAGCCCCTGTCGCACTGTCCCGAAATTGACACCAGATGGACACACGATAAAGGAAATGTTCAAATTCGGCTCTGATTGTAACAACATCGGGCCATTCGTGAGGGCATCTTAAGCCATCGTATGACCGCCGGTGGAGTTTCTCAGGCTCCGGCAGCAACTTCGTGAGCGGTGGCAAAATCTTTGGCATGCCAAAAAATTGCAGAAGGACCTTGCGAAGGTTCATTTTCGTGTTAAATTTGTGTGTCCATGTTGCCCTTCGTAAGGCCAGCGTGAGGGCATCTTGTCAAATCGTGTCATCTTCGTCTTTACTTCGTGTGATCATCGGTGCCATCGGGCATTTTTCGCTTCACGAAAACAATACGAAGGAAACAAGAAGCTGCCCGATTGTCTTAGGAAGGCAACACGACTACGTGAAGCCCTCGCAATGCCATCGTGTAGCCATCGTATTATAGTGCGATGACATCGAGATTGCATTTATTGAACAACAAAATCATGTAAACATATTATGTAAATAACCCAATTTGTGTTCTGTGAAACTGAAAAGGATATTACATTGTGTTTGTTACTTTCGTTGCAGTTGTGTGTCTTAAATGTAATTTAGGTTAACTTCCTATTTAGATGCTTTTATTTTGAAGGTGAGTTTACGCTGTTGACAGGAAGTTGTTGTTGCTATGGAAACAACATGACGGAGATAAGTTGCGGAAAAGTAAAGAATAAAGTGTATGTATTTAAATGTTAGCACCCCCCGAAGAGGCACAAGCTCTTACGTTGAGTCTGGATACATTCTAAATCAGTAAAGTCTACGACCATATTTTCCTGTGTGGTTCGGGTGCCATCGTGTGGCCTTCTGTAGGCATCGTACTTACTCCGGCTGTTGCTTGGCTGTTGACCAACTTCGGGGCCATCTTCGTGCGAAATTCACAATTCCATATCGTTAGCCTAATAGCATAATTGCCCAAGTCATATTTGAATGTTTTTGGAAAACAAGGAAAAGTGCCCTGCAAAAATGCCTAAGTCAAAGCGATGACTTAGGCAGATAGTGATTTTGGACTCTAAAATGCATTCTGATAGGCTGTGGACATAGGCAATAAGGCAGGGTGATGCAGCAGTGGTAGGAGAGTAAGTTAGGCAGATATCACAATTTGGCCAAAAAATGACTTAGGCAATTATGCTATTAGGCTAACGATATTCGTGTCCATCTGGTGTCAATTCAGGGACAGTGTGACAGGGGCTTAAGTAAGATCCCATTTTCAATAAAATTGTGGTCTTACCTTGACTTGGAGATCCAAGTCCATTTGCCTATCCTTCTGGAAAAAAAATCTCTATTACTTTTTTGTAAAAGTCCTACTTCTTGTAGTATCAAAAGTCGAATCATAAATCGAATCGATAGATGCGGCTGCACAAAACGTGCATTCATCTAACACGTCGATTGCGAGCTACCGGTAGCTTGTGGGCAGCTTTTCAGTAGCTCGCAGCTCGATTATAGCGTAGTAAGGTCGCTTATTGATTTTTCGGCCGCGGCTGGACAATAACGTTTTTTTATTTTAGAATTGTTTGTGTCACACGAATATCAAATTGGTCGGTGCCGCAGAGATCAAGGAACAGACGTGACAGCGGCACAGCAACACCACACACGGAGCAGTCTGCTTTCTCCACCAACACCAGTCCAGAACCAACAGCAGAATGACCCGCTCTGAATCAGGCCGTGTCACTGCGGCTCAGAGACACACAGGGAGGGATTTGTGTTTTTTGAAAAACACTCGTCATCGTCATGTCAGGTTTTTGGTGGATTTAATCAAGTCTTGGATTGCAGAGTATGAATGTCCTCTTGCTAGTTTCAGTTCATACATATGTGTGTAAAGTTTGTGAAGGCAGGAGGAAAGCTTCCGCGATCACCGTCTCCTCTCCGTTCATCCAAACCCCGCCCCCTCCCTGAAAAATAATGGCTGATAGTAACCCGATAGAAACTTTATTATTCACTTAATCACTGATTGAGATATGATGAAGCTAACTTAATCTCATACATTCATGGGATTTATTATGTAACAGTAAAACAGAGAATGTAAGTGTGCACCCACAAGCACTATTTTTGTTTTTATAATGCTGTTGTAAATACTCCTGAGAGGCTTCTCAATTCTTAAATTTCCCATCCTCGACTCCCCTCCTCGAGACTTATGGCGCGTTTCCACTGCAGCGGGTAGCTCGCTTTAAGCGTGCCGAGCCGTGCGGGGCCTGTTTTTGGTTGCGTTTCCACTTGGCCTAGTTTTGGCACGGGGCTACTTTTTCACCTTTTTTCTGGCCCGACTAAATCGTGGTTCTAGGGCCAGGAACAACCAGGCTGAGTCGGGCTGAGTATGCTAAACTAGAGAGAGAATCGCTGGCAAGGGGGCTACAACTACAACAAGATGAACATATTTGACCGTGATTTAATTGTAATACACGTTTCAAAATGATGCCGAAGTAACAACATACTGATACCGGTTAGTAAAAACCATTAATTAATGCTTTGACAAGTCTGCAGACAGACGGCAGGCGAAAAACCCTTTTAAAATGTTTGTTTTCTAAATGGAGCTTGGCTAAGCTAACGTTATATATGCTCCGACCGTCCACACTCACAACAACGGCCTATACAGACATAAATAAACAAGCGACTGTATTCGCCATGACACAGACAGTCTGTGGTTTGTACTTGTTTAACTTTTGTCTAGTTTCTGAACAGATATGAAGAGCTGTGAGCTCTAAGTGCTAAGAGCTAACGGCTGTGTTGTTTTTCTGGGGCTCTCATTGAAGATGACGTCACGGCTCTGCCTACACTGCGTTACTATAGTAACTACCCCAGTTCCTAAACTGTAATGGAAGCGCAGCATTAAAGTGAGCCGGGCCTAATAAGGCCTAACCAAACCGAGCGAGGCCGAGCGAGGCTGAGCAAGGCCTGCAGTGGAAACGCGCCATTAGTCCCGCCCACAGGAGATGCGAGCGGAGGACCGAGGAGGGGAACCGAGGAGAGAGGAGGGGAAGCAGCAGACGTTTAAAGAAATGAGAACTCCTCTCCTCTGAGCGGTCATATTAAAGCGACGTCCGTTCATTATTACGTGGCAACAGCTGCATCAGCTGTCGAGTGTTTTGTCATAATGCTGTATTTTATAATCTCTGTTAGATCAGCTGAACATTGTTCCCCCACATATTTACTTTGAATGCATTGAGAGACATGATGATGAGACAATAACAGGCTACAGATGCGGACACACACACACAAATATATTTATATGAATATATACAATTTAAAGTATGAGAGCACTCTCATAATAACGTAACACAATCAGAGACTGGATATATCCCCCCGGGCCAAAAGTTGTATTTACAAGTATTAAAAGTAAGGACACCAAACCAACTGAGACCCGTCTGTCCGCCGCATCTACGCACTGTACAACACACACCTACACACTGTAACACACACACACACCTACAGCTCCTAAAGCATAATCAGGTTACAGCCATTGTGTATTTTATTATGTGAAGCACTAAATGGTTTTAGAAAAATATTGACTCTTTCTTTGTAGATATCTACTAAACTAAAGCAAATAAAGAGAGTAGGCCTGTTATACTGAGTGATATACATTCTACACACTGCTGTGCTCTCTGCACGGACCTCACAGCTGTTCTCTCTGGAAACATTGCGATGCGATGAAAGCAGTTTCTAAAATAATATCCAGGGGATGCATGCAGAGCTGTCATTGGCTGAGATAAGTCCGGCCGTGCGTCACGCCTCCACCGTTCCCGGAAATGCATCCGCGGAGGAGCTGTGGAGGAACCATCAGTGTATCCTCGGTTATAGCTCCTCCAGAGAGCCTCCTCGACACTCGATCCTCGGTCCTCGAAGTGCATTTAGAGAAATTAGATGTCTTTAAAAATGGCGCGCTGAAATTCATTTCCGGGTCACTACCGGAGGGCCGAGGAGTCGAGGAGTCGAGGAGGGGAAATTTGAGTATTGAGAAGCCTCTGTTGTCTGCTGTGTTCAGACCAAGCGGCAAACTGTGGGGTAGAGCCGGGATGCCAAGACGGAAGTGCCACACACTGCAGTTCATATATTGGCCGATAGGCGATGGCTGCAGAAAGGAGCAATTTCCATAGACCCCCATGTTAAAATGCCCAATTTTACAGCAGAAAAAAACATGTTTCTACCCCTGGCTCCATACATTTTATTATTGATATAGTTAGATTCCACCTTCATGATTATGAATCTGTGAGTGAATTGTTTTCTAACGCGACCCTTTTATTTATATTAGGTCTTAAAGTTTGTGCATAAATTAGGGCGTGGTCACATTGAGTGACAGCTCTGTCAAGTGACTGCTGCTGCTAGCTTCTTGTCTCTCTGCTAGCTGCTCCGTGAAGCTAGCTACAGGGACTCTGCCTGCTCAGTTCATCCAGGAAACACAACTTGTAGCCGGCTGTGGCTATTTGTTCTTCATGCTTGTATATCGGACTATTGTGACTCGCTCTGCAGTTAAAACAGACGGTGCATGAATGCGGTAAGTGAAATTCGAGTGCTTTATTTATGTGTTAATGATTTTAATCAGCTACGTAATGAATGGTAAGGCTTGGGTTAGCATGTAAGCTAGTGGTAGCTACATCGGTGCTAACAATGCTAATCGTAGCCTCCAAGTTAAAATCATAGACTGTATATATAAAGGTGAAAAACGAAATAGACAAGTGTTAAGCGTTAAGTGGGATAATACTGTACAACAAACGGCTTCTGTTTGAGGTTGACAAAATAAGGTTACATCCTTGTAACTTAGAGATATTTTATTATGTAGGTAGGAACTGTATGCATCGCTAAGGTTAATTTAAATTGGCTATGCTCAAGTATGTAGACAAGCTAATGTCGAAGTAGTATATGTGAAATCAACCTCACAATAAGATGTGTGTATATTACAATTATTAATGTCATATTCCAAGATGATTACTTAGATATTACAATATAGTTGGTTGAGCTGGAGTTCATTATCGAGCTTACACGTTAACGTCACAGTCATCTGAAGAACAAACCCAAACCTTGTTGTTTTTATTAATTGCATTACCAAATGGGTATCAAATAAACAGTAAGCATTGGTAACACAACTTCCAAAGTTACAGTAAAACAAAAAGAACCCTGACTCAGACAATACACAATCAAACATGTTCAACAGAAGAGAATAAGTTATATTGTTTGTACACATGGTACTTTACATATACAGTGGGGCAAAAAAGTATTTAGTCAGCCACCAATTGTGCAAGTTCTCCCACTTAAAAAGATGAGAGAGGCCTGTAATTCTCATTTTAGGTACTGTGAGAGACAGAATGGGGGGAAATAATCCAGGAAATCACATTGTAGGATTTTTAATGAATTAATTGGTAAATTCCTCGGGAAAATAAGTATTTGGTCACCTACAAACAAACAAGATTTCTGGCTCTCACAGACCTGTAACTTCTTCTTTAAGAGCCTCCTCTGTCCTCCACTCGTTAACTGTATTAATGGCACCTGTTTTAACTCGTTATCAGTATAAAATACACCTGTCCACAACCTCAAACAGTTACACTCCAAACTCCACTATGGCCAAGACCAAAGAGCTGTCAAAGGACACCAGAAACAAAATTGTAGACCTGCACCAGGCTGGGAAGACTGAATCTGCAATAGGTAAGCAGCTTGGTGTGAAGAAATCAACTGTGGGAGCAATTATTAGAAAATGGAAGACATACAAGACCACTGATAATCTCCCTCGATCTGGGGCTCCACGCAAGATCTCACCCCGTGGGGTCAAAATGATCACAAGAACGGTGAGCAAAAATACCAGAACCACACAGGGGGGGCCTAGTCAATGACCTGCAGAGAGCTGGGACCAAAGTAACAAAGGCTACCATCAGTAACACACTACGCCGCCAGAGACTCAAATCCTGCAGTGCTAGACGTGTCCCCCTGCTTAAGTATGCTAGAGAGCATTTAGATGATCCAGGATTGGGAGAATGTCATATGGTCAGATGAAACCAAAATAGAACTTTTTGGTAAAAACTCAACTAGACGTGTTTGGAGGAGAAGGAATGCTGAGTTGCATCCAAAGAACACCATACCTACTGTGAAACATGGGGGTGGAAACATCATGCTTTGGGGCTGTTTTTCTGCAAAGGGACCAGGACGACAGATCCGTGTAAAGGAAAGAATGAATGGGGCCATGTATCGTGAGATTTTGAGTGACAACCTTCTTCCATCAGCAATGGCATTGAAGATGAAACGTGGCTGGGTCTTTCAGAATGACAATGATCCCAAACACACCGCCCGGGCAATGAAGGAGTGGCTTCATAAGAAGCATTTCAAGGTCCTGTAGTTGCCTAGCCAGTCTCCAGATCTCAACCCCATAGAAAATCTTTGGAGGGAGTTGAAAGTCTGTGTTGCCCAGCAACAGTGTGTGAAAACCTTGTGAAGACTTACAGAAAATGTTTGACCTCTGTCTATGTGATTTTCTGGATTTTTTTTTTTCTCATTCTGTCTCTCATAGTTGAGGTATACCTAGGATGCAAATTACAGGCCTCTCTCATCTTTTTAAGTGGGAGAACTTGCACAATTGGTGGCTGACTAAATGCTTTTTTGCCCCACTGTATATATATATATATCTGTTTGTTTATGGTGTCCACGGGCCTCATTTATAACGCCGTGCGTAGGATTCACGTGGGAAGGTTGCTTACGTAGTAGAAATCCAAAAAATAGGTACAGAAATTTTCCGATTCACCAAACATTGCATACCGGCGAGGAAAGTGCGTACAGCACTTCCTACGCCGGTTTCCCTTTATAAATGACAACCGACTCGAAATGCGGTGCAGCTTTTGCGGGCTTCACGTAACGCCCATATTTGCCTTCATTCATTCATTTTGACTGACTTTATGAAGAAGATCGCAGGAAATGACGACAGAAAAGCTAAAAAAGACATCTCACACCGTGTCAGATTTTGGTTATTTTGGGGAGGTCGAGATAAATCATATTGTTTGGTGCAGTTTGAACCAGAGTAACAGCATGGAGGTCGGATCGTCACCAAAATAAATAAATAAGTGGTCCGAAAAAGGTTCGTGACAAAGAAAATACACATAGCCTTCCTCAGGCAGTGTGTCTGTACCGGGGACAGGAGTCCCCCCTCGATGAGAAACTCTAAGAAATGATCGGGGAATCCCTCCAGAGTGGAGTCATGACAACTGGATCTGAATTATGTTTTCGTATTTGGTGATTTGTGTCCCAGCTGTCGATCAGCTGTGCGCAGCGTCTCCACTGCAGTCTGTGCACCCCCCCCCCCAGCAACTGTATATCCACCAGTTAAAGGAAATACAACTAATGTGTTGTGTTATATTAGCTGTACAATTTACCACATATGGTGTTCTTTGTTTCCATACCTCCTGTGTTTTACGAGCGACTTATCAAGTCTTAGCCACCACTGGTAAAGACACCACTTTACCAGTGTTGCAAAATAATGGAGAAGGGTATGCTAACTCACAGCTAGTTAGCAGCTACAAGGATTCCAAGGAACAGGAGGGCTGTGTACTGGGTAATAAATCTACAAGTAGTAGTCCTCCCTGGAACTCTCTGGGTGCAAAGCCGAAGAGTAAATCATTTCCATGGGATTTGGGAGGACGGATAACAGGCAGAGCCCAGCGCTTTGAAATCTGTGATGCGACCGGCTGGCCTGCATTGTTATCACCCAGGAAGAGCGCCTCTTCAACCCCAGTCCCTACTAGGAAGCCGCAGTGGACAGCTGCTAAAGGGAGAATTACAAACAATCCTCCTAAACCACCAAGTGTGCCAATCCAGAACAGATACGCTCCGCTGACCGAGAACCGGAGATCTCTTTCTGATGACCTGGATAACCTGTCCTCTTCACACAGCAGGGTAAGGAACAATAGCTACTCCAAAAGTAAAAGGCTAGAGGGAAAGCTAACGACTGGGCCTGAAACTCTGATTGTGGGTGACTCTGCTGTAAGAGATGTAAAAGGTCTGTGTAATAAGAACAACACCAAAGTACTCTGTTTTCCCAAGGATGTGGTCTCTGACTTGGCTGAGAAGATCCTGCATATTGGGGCTGAACATCCAACTGTGAAGAATGTGGTACTACACATTGGAACAAATGATGTTGTGAAACAAGAGTCAGAAGTGCTGAAAGAAGACTTTAAATGTTTGTTGGAAACTGTCAGCTCTCTAAATGCGGAGATGTTCATCAGTGGCCCTCTACCGCCAGTCAGAAGAGGAGTGGAGAGATTCAGCAGATTGTTTGCACTGAATACCTGGCTTTCCAATGCCTGTACTGACCATTCAGTCCATTTTATTGACAATTTTAACTTTTTCTGGGATCGCAGACATCTTTTCAAGGCAAATGGAGTTTGCCTGAACAAGTCAGGAGTGAAATTGTTTATCTCTAACATTTTCAACTGCCTGCGTCATCAATCTGTTCCCTCTGCCAAGGACAAGCGGCAGAGGAATCAAAACAGGAGAAAGACACAACACATCGCGCAGAAAACCCTGAAGAATTATCACTGCACCCGCCTGAGGAATGTTCTGATTATGGGAGCCACATGGAGGAGTCTCCACTGCCCGTCACCCCCCCCCCCCCCCCCCCTCTTATCGAATCAACCCCTCCCAACTTTAGTTTTATGAGTCAGGAAAGAATGCATAAGAAAGGGGGTGGAGTTGCTATTCTGTTCAATGATTCTCTTCAATGCAGGAAGACATCTTATGGGAACTTTGCTTCTTTTGAATATGTGGCCCTTCAGCTGAAATGCTCCTCTCGAGCTCTGTTCCTAAATATCTATAGACCACCAAAATACTGTGCAAGCTTTTATGATGACTTTAATGAACTGCTGTCTATAGTGTGTATTGACTTTGACCGTTTAGTCATTGTTGGTGATTTTAACATCCATGTTGACAACCCTCAGGACAGAGGGGCAAAAGAACTGTTTTGTGTTCTTGATAGCTATGGACTGACTCAGCATGTGACGGAGCCCACGCACAATAAGGGGCACACTCTGGACTTAATTATCTCAAAGGGTCTGAATATCTCTGAGGTTGTGGTGACTGATGTTGCGCTCTCTGATCATTCCTGTGTTTTCTTTGAGAGCTCTATTTCTGTTCACAAAAATGTTCAAAAGAGGTAACCACAAAGCGATATTTAACTGAAAATACTAGGGAAATGTTTACTCAGAATTTTTCTTCCACACTTGCCTCTGCTAACATCTCAGTAAATGAGCTAGTAGATCATTTTAATTCAAAAATAAAAAATATTATAGATGCCATTGCTCCAACTAAGGTAAAGGAAGTGTCTGGCAAGAAAATATCTCCATGGAGAAAGGCCATGACCGTGAAAACAGAAAAAAGAGAGTGTCGAAAAGCTGAACGTAGGTGGCGAAAAACAAATCTCCAGGTTCACTTTGAAATCTATAAAGAGAGACTTGGCCTTTATAATTTAGAATTGAAAAACGCACGACAATCGTTCTTCTCTGACATCATTACCAAAAACAAAAACAACGCCGTGCCTTGTTTGCTACCGTCGACAGACTAACTAACCCTCCAGTGTCAGTAGCCTCTGAATTTCTATCCACCAGGGCGTGCAATGATTTTGCCTCCTTTTTCACTGTCAAAATTCAGAAAATCAGACAAGCAGTCAGTGCCTCTGCATCAGGAACAGCAAATGTGTTGTCTCTGTGTCCACTTAACATCAATTCAAACACCATGACACAATTCCATCAGATTAATGATAAAAACCTAGAGGACATTATACAACTTCTGAAATCCTCCTCCTGCTGCCTTGATATTATTCCAACGGGATTTTTCAAAGATGTTTTGCCTTGCATGGCCTCAGATCTACTTCATATAGTAAACAAATCTCTTCACTCAGGTATTTTTCCACAGGCCCTGAAAACTGCAGTCATTAAACCGCTCTTAAAAAAGAATAATCTAGATGCTACAGTAATGAACAATTATAGGCCCATATCAAACCTCCCATTTCTAGGTAAAATCATTGAAAAAGTTGTTTTTCAACAGTTGAGTAATTTTTTGCATTTAAATAACTGTTTAGATGTGTTCCAGTCAGGCTTTCGTCCAAACCACAGCACTGAGACTGCTCTTGTAAAGGTCTTTAATGACATCCACTTAAACACAGACAGTGGCAGAACTTCAGTGTTAGTATTATTAGATCTCAGTGCTGCGTTTGACACAGTTGACCACAGCATATTACTAGACCGACTGGAAAACTGGGTGGGACTTTCGGAAACAGTCCTAAATTGGTTTGAATCCTACTTAAAGGACAGAAACAACTTTGTTTATATAGGTAAATACACATCTGAGTTGACAAATATGACATGTGGGGTTCCTCAAGGCTCCATCTTGGGGCCTCTTCTCTTTAACATCTACATGCTACCACTGGCTCAGATAATGAAAAACAACAAAATAAGTTACCATAGCTATGCAGATGACACACACATTTACGTAACAGTTTCACCAGGAGACTATGCTTCAATTCAAACACTGAGTAAGTGCATTGAACAAATCAATGACTGGATGTGTCAGAACTTTCTCCAATTAAACAAAGATGAAACTGAGGTAATGGTTTTTGGAGCCAAGGCAGAACGTATAAAAGTTAGCGCTGAGCTTCAGTCTGCAATGTTCAAAACAACAGATAAAGCCAGAAATCTCGGTGTAGTCATGGACTCTGACCTGAGTTTCAACAGTCACATTAAAACAGTTACTAAATCAGCCTACTATCACCTAAAGAACATATCTAGGATTGAAATACTAATGTCATAGCAGGATTTGGAAAAACTTGTCCATGCTTTTATCTTCAGTAGACTCGACTACTGCAATGGTGTCTTCACAGGTCTCACTAAAAAATCTATTAGGAAGCTGCAGCTGATTCAGAACGCCGCTGCTCGAGTCCTCACTAACACTAAGAAAGTGGATCACATCACTCCTGTTCTGAAGTCTTTACACTGGCTTCCTGTGTGTCAAAGAATAGATTTCAAAATACTGCTGCTGGTTTATAAAGCTTTGAATGGTTTAGGCCCAAAATACATTTCTGATCTACTGCTAAATTATGAACCATCCAGATCTCTCAGGTCTTCAGGGACTGGTCAGCTTTCTGTCCCCAGAGTCAGAACTAAACATGGTAAAGCAGCGTTCAGTTATTATGCTCCAAATATCTGGAACAAACTCCCAGAAACCTGCAGGTCCGCTGCAACTCTGACTACTTTTAAATCCAGGCTGAAGAGTTTTCTTTTTGTCGCTGCTTTTAATTGAACTATTCATATCTTAGACTGCACTGTAATTTGTATCCATGTGTTACAACCCGGCTCAACATAAAGCGGGGAGGCGAGACGAGGGGTATGATATACTGTTCATTTATTCAAAACAAACAAAAGGATCCAGCAACAGGTCCCTGACGCTGGCACAGGAAAAGTGTCCAGAGGAGATCGCGCGACGTAACGGCTGGGCTCCTCCTATATTACTTTCCTTCCAGGTGCAGCTCATCAGGCAGGTATCCTCCCACAGGTGCGACTCATCCCCATGAACCTGTGAACACCCACAAAGTACACCCACAACCAGACGGCACCCCACGTGGTGTGGAGGGGTCGTCACACATGTATTTTTCTTTTAATGTTTATCCATGTATTTCTTCTTTTAATGTTTATTTTATTAGCTTTTCTTTTTAATGACTGATTTTAAATGCCATTTTCTTAATGTCTTTCATTTTTTGTAAAGCACTTTGAATTGCCTTGTGTTGAAAAGTATTATATAAATAAACTTGCCTTGCCTTGCCTTGCCTAGCAAACGGCATAAAACATGTTTAAACATGGTAGTATATAAAACCATGCTCGTACAACCTAGAAATGCAAAACCGCATCATTTATGAGAAAACATTTCATAAAATTAACACAACATATTCGAGGTGGTTTTAAATAACATATCCGTATTTATTTATTTATTTCTCCAAGTTATGTTTTTGTGTGCACTGAGGAGTCTCAAACAGGCGTTTGTTTAATCATTTTAAGATCAGCTTTAATCAATGTTTGAAAATGAGTTATTCACATGATAAATGAGAGGTAACATTTTGTTTATGGTATTATTTCCACATATTTCTCTCCATTCTTCCTTCTGCCAACGGTGTCGCAGTTTCTCGTCTCTCCCGTTTTTGTGCTTAGTGCGTACGCATGGGTTAGAGTTTGCGTGGAGGACCGCATGTTTTCCCATCAAGTTAGTATTTTATAAATCGCAAATGCAGACAGGCTGGACCAGAGAGTGAGAGACAGAACTGGACTCCTCACAGCAGTGCAGGGCTCAACATTATAACTGGCCCGCTGGCCCGGAAGCACTATTTAGACACCCCGGGCCAGCATAACGTACTTTCCACTTGCCCGCTCGGGCCACTAAAAAAAAAATAGCAATTTTGTTAAATTGTTTCGTTTATTAACGCTACAAGATAGCGTTTCGTGAGTCGCTTGTCGTTGTTGGGTGAAAAGCAAACACCTGTTTGCTGCGGAACACAGCGCGAGCAGGCTCCCGTGAGCGGGAGCGCGCGCCTTCACTACAGACTATCGCGCCACCTAACCATTTTTATGAACTTGGATACACAAGGGAAAAAGGACTCAAATGCACGACCCCGGAGCCAGAGATAAAGTACAAGTAATATACTTTATTTGCCAGGAACCCAGCACCTTTCCTCGAGACCATAACCCACCCAATCCACCAGGAATTGCTTGCCTCGACCCCTATTGCGGACCTCCAGCAACTTGCGGACCTTGTACGTTAGTCCACCTTCGGAGAACTGGGGTGGTGGAGGGGGCTTGGAGGCGGGAACAAGTGTGCTCTCATAAACTGGCTTTATCTTGCTGACGTGGAATGTAGGATGTACCCCCATGGATCTGGGAAGTCTTAGGCGCACAGACACAGGATTGATGACTTTCAACACCGGAAAAGGCCCCACAAACCTTGGAGCCAACTTCTTGGAAGCCACCTGAAGTGGTAAGTCCTTGGTGGAAAGCCACACCTTTTGACCCGGTTTGTAGATGGGAGCGGCCCTGCGGTGGACGTCTGCTACAGCCTTCATCCAAGTCGAACTTCTGAGAAGAGATTGGCGAGCTCCAGCCCAAACTCGGTGACAGCGTCTAATCAAGGTATGAGCTGATGGTACCTTAACTTCCCCTTCGTCGGTTGAGAACAGCGGCTGTTGATAACCATTGGCACAATGGAAAGGCGAGAGACCTGTGGCCGCCGTGGGAAGAGTATTGTGTGCAAACTCCACCCAAGTGAGGTGGTCGCTCCAGTTGGTCTGGTTCTGGAAAACGAGACAGCGTAGTGTAGTCTCCAGTTCTTGATTCAGACGCTCCGACTGTCCATTTGATTGGGGTGGTAACCTGAAGACAAGCTGACAGTAGCGCCTATGAGTCTGCAAAACTCCTTCCAGAAAGCTGAAATGAATTGTGGACCTCTGTCGGAAACAATGTCATTTGGAAATCCGTGGATCCTGAATATCTGGTTCATCATGACCTCTGCGGTACTCTTGGTAGAGGGGATCTTGGTTAGAGGAATGAAATGAACCATCTTGGAGAACCGGTCCACCACTGTCAGAACCGTAGTTTTGCCTCTGGACGAGGGAAGACCTGTCACAAAGTCCATAAATATATGTGACCAGGGACGTTGAGGAATCGGCAGTGGTTGGAGCAAACCCATCTTGACCTGGGACGAGGTTTTATTGCAGGCACACACCGGACAAGTCGCTACGTACTCCTGCACATCCTTCTTCATGGCTGGCCACCAGAAACGCTGCTTAATCCTGTACATAGTCCTTTTAACTCCAGGGTGGCACGAGATCACCGACGTGTGGGCCCAGTGGATGACCTTAGAGTGGAGAGACAAAGGAACAAAGAGCAGGTGGTTTGGACACTTGCTAGGTGCTGTGTTTAACGTGTTAGCCTGTTTAACGTCCAATTCTAGTTGCCAGGAAAAGGCTCCGACCATACGGTTTAATGGAAGGATGGTCTTAGGCTCTACCGAAAAAGGTTCTGGATCGAAAAGGCGAGATAAGGCATCAGGCTTCCGATTCTGAGATCCGGGACGGAAAGAGAGAGTAAAGTTGAACCTACTGAAAAATAGAGTCCACCTGGCCTGCCGAGAGTTGAGGCGTTTAGCCTTTCTGATATACTCCAGGTTTTTATGGTCTGTCCAAACTAAGAACGGCTGTTCTGCCCCCTCCAACCAGTGTCTCCATTCCTCCAGAGCAGCTTTTACAGCTAACAGTTCCTTGTTTCCCACATCGTAGTTATTTTCTGCCGCCGTCAGCTTCCGCGACAGGAAGGCACATGGGTGTATCCTGTTGTCTTTCAAGGATGTTTGGGACAAAATGCCTCCAATTCCCTCATTGGAAGCATCGACCTCGACCACAAACTGGCGCTGGGGATCCGGAATGGTGAGAATCGGCGCTGTGGTGAACCTCTCCCTGAGGAGCTGGAAAGCGCAGTCAGCCTGGGGAGTCCACTTGAAGGGAACTTTGGAAGAAGTCAGAACATGCAGAGGAGCAGCTACAGAACTGAAGTTTCTTATAAACTTTCTGTAGAAGTTTGCAAACCCTAAGAACTGCTGAACCTTCTTCCTGGAGTCTGGTGTTGGCCACTTGGAAACTGCACTGACTTTAGCAGGTTCCATCTGCATCTGGTTTGGTGAGATTATATATCCTAGAAAGGCCACCTTTTCTAGGTGAAACTCACACTTCTCTGCCTTGACATATAATTGATTTGCGAGTAGTTTCTGCAGAACCTGACGGACATGGTGAACATGGGACTTAGAGTCTGGTGAGAAAATCAAAATGTCATCAAGGTACACAAACACAGAAACATTCAAAAATTCCCACAAAACCTCATGCATAAAACCCTGAAACACAGCCTGTCACGATCACAGGTACAGATAAGAACCCAATAGCACGACTCAGATACAACCAGTATAGTAATGTTCAGTTTATTCCAGGTCAAGGACAGGCAGAGTCAAAACCAGTAAATCCGTTAGACAGGCAGGCAGGAATCGCAAACTGGGCAGGACAAAACTCGGGACTAGAGCACAACACTCACTGGAGAGCTTGGCGGAAACGACAAGACAATCTGGCGAAGGACAACTGATAATGAGGTGGTATAAATACTGTGGAGTGATGAGGGAATGAGTAACAGGTGAGGGGAAGGGCTGAGGAGACCAGGTGAGAGAAATGAGCTGATTACAAGGGCCTGGAGGAAAGCGGGATCTGAAATGACAGGAGAGTTTAGATGAGGCATCAAACAAACAATAAAATAAGTGTCTAACTTGTGACAGAACCCCCCCCTCTATGGACGGCTCCTGACGTCCCACGAGGTTGATCGGGATGGGCCTGGTGAAAGTCAGTAATGAGAGATGGATCATAGATACTGCGAGCGGGCACCCATGACCGCTCTTCAGGACCATAACCCTCCCAGTGTACCAGGTACTGCAACCCTCTACCACGTCGCCGGGACTTGATGAGGCGACGGACAGTGTAAACAGTCTCCCCGTCGATAGTCCGGGGTGGTGGTGGGGGTGTAGAGGGGGGCTGAAGAGGGCTCACATTAACTGGTTTGACCTTGGACACGTGGAAGGTAGGATGAATCTTCATAGAAGGGGGCAGACGCAGGCGGACAGCTGCAGGATTGATAATCCTAGCTATGGGAAATGGGCCTACAAAACGGGGAGACAACTTCTTTGACTCAACTATGAGAGGGAGATCCCGTGTGGAGAGCCAGACACGTTGCCCTGGGGAGTACTGTGGAGCTGGCTTGCGACGGCGATTGGCGGTCCATTGATAACGGTCGGAAGAGCGCAGGAGCGCGGAGCGGGCCTTTAACCACATGCGTCGACATCGGCTTACAAACGCATGTGCAGATGGGACGCTGGCCTCCCGTTCCTGTGCCGGGAAAAGGGGCGGCTGGTATCCGCGGGAGCATTGGAATGGAGAAAGACCAGTAGCAGAACTAGGAAGGGTGTTGTGGGCATACTCAACCCATAGAAGCTGCCTCGACCAGGAGGAGGGAGTGGAGGAAGCTAGACAGCGTAAGGCAGTCTCCATCTCCTGGTTCATTCGCTCTGCTTGCCCATTGGACTGGGGATGAAATCCGGACGAGAGACTGACACTGGCTCCCAGCAGTCTGCAAAACTCGGACCAAAAACGAGAAGTAAATTGTGGTCCCCGATCAGACACAACGTCACTGGGAAGACCATGCAGCCTGAACACATGTTGTAGCATGATTTCAGCCGTTTCCTTGGCAGTAGGTAATTTGGTTAATGGAATAAGTCGGGCAGACTTGGAAAACCGGTCTATGACTGTGAGTATGACTGTGTTACCGTCTGAGGGTGGTAGTCCGGTGACAAAATCCAAGGCGATGTGGGACCAGGGACGATGAGGGATAGGCAAGGGATAAAGAAGACCGGAGGGAGCTTGGCGTGAGGTCTTATTTTGGGAGCAGACTAGGCAAGCAGCAATGAATTCCTTGGCATCCTTCTCCATGGACGACCACCAAAATCGCTGTCGAATCAGGGCTAGGGACCGTCTCACTCCTGAGTGACAAGCCAGGCAAGAGTTATGACCCCACTGGAAAACCTGGGTACGGAGAGTGGCAGGAACAAACAGACGGTTAACAGGACAGGCACTTGGGGCTGGGTGTTCAGCATGAGAGCGCTTGACCTTATCCTCCACCTCCCAGGTCACCAGACCAATGACACATGTAGAAGCGATGATATTCTCAGAATGAGATAGAGAGCTCTCTTGCTGGAACTGGCGAGACAGGGCGTCAGGTTTGATGTTCTTAGAACCAGGTCTGTATGAAAGAGAAAAATCAAAGCGTGTGAAAAACAGAGCCCACCTGGCTTGACGAGAGTTCAGCCGCTTAGCTGAACGGATGTACTCCAAATTTTTGTGATCCGTCCAGACCACAAAAGGCTGCTCTGCTCCCTCCAACCAGTGTCTCCATTCTTCCAGGGCAAGTTTCACTGCGAACAGTTCTCGATTTCCCATGTCGTAATTTCTTTCTGCTGGAGACAGCTTCCGGGAGAAGAAGGCACACGGGTGCATCTTCTGATCCTCGGCCGACCGTTGAGAAAGAACTGCCCCAACTCCAGTGTCCGACGCATCTACCTCTACAGTAAACTGCCGAGTAGAGTCTGGAAAAATCAAAATGGGAGCAGAGGTGAAGCGTGACTTTAACTCACCAAAAGCCCCTTCGGCCACCGAGGACCACCGGAAGGGAATGTTCTGAGAGGTGAGAGCTGTGAGAGGGGTTGCCACCAAACTGTAGTTTCGAATAAACCTCCGGTAGAAGTTGGCAAAACCTAGAAAGCGTTGGAGCTCCTTGCGGGTTGAAGGGCGTGGCCAATCAGTGACCGCCTTGGTCTTTTCAGGATCCATCTTGATGTTTCCGGTGGAGACCACAAATCCCAGGAAAGGGACTTCTGTGGTGTGGAACACACACTTCTCGGCCTTGACAAAGAGGTGGTTCTCCAAGAGCCTCTGGAGGACTAGGCGAACATGGACCACATGCTCCAGTTTAGACTTAGAAAAAATCAAAATGTCATCCAGGTATACAAAAACACAGATATTGAGAAGATCCCGCAGAACATCATTCACCAACCCCTGGAAGACTGCAGGTGCATTTGTGAGTCCAAAAGGCATGACTAAATACTCATAATGTCCACTAGGAGTGTTAAATCCCGTCTTCCACTCGTCCCCCTCCCTGATTCTCACCAAATGGTACGCATTACGTAGGTCCAGCTTGGTAAAAATAGTAGCGCCTTGTAACAGTTCAAATGCAGAGGAAACAAGTGGAAGGGGGTACCTGTTTTTGACAGTGATGTTATTGAGTCCTCTGTAGTCAATGCATGGGCGCAGAGTCTTATCCTTCTTACCCACGAAGAAGAAACCTGCACCAGCAGGAGATGATGAAGGCCGGATAAGCCCTGCATCCAAAGAGTCATTGATATACTTCTCCATTGACTTAGTTTCAGGAGCCGATAAAGAAAAAAGTCGACCTCTAGGAGGAGAAGTACCAGGTAACAGCTCAATAGGACAGTCATTAGCACGATGAGGTGGGAGTGAGGTGGCCCGAACTTTGTTAAAGGCCTCTTTAAGGTCCCAGTAATCATTGGGAACACCGGAAAGGTCTTCACACTCAGAGATCCTCGGCTGACTGGAATCAATTGAGGACCTAGATCTTAAGCAGACAGCATGACAATGAGCACTCCACTCTCTAATAGTCCCTGAAGCCCAATCTATATGAGGATTATGCCTCCTTAACCAAGGAAACCCCAAAATGACAGGCTGATGTGGTGCATGGATAAGGTGAAAAGAGAGTGTTTCGCTGTGGTTACCTGACATGCTCATTTGAACTGGAGTTGAACGGTGTGTCACTCTGCAGAGAAGACGACCATCTAGAGCTGTAGCATTGATGGGCTTCTCCAAAGCCTCCTGACCAAGTCCCATTTGAAAGGCCAGTGTTATGTCCAAAAGACTGGCATCAGCACCAGAGTCAATAAGAACTGCCACAGTGTGCATTTTCCCCAAGCAGCTCAGCTGAGCATGGGTTAGGGGTCGAGAGGGCATTTCTAAATTCATCATACGGCTCACCAGCGCCCTCTGGATGACTGGTGAGCCCTGTCTTTTACAGGACAAGAGAAGGCAAGATGACCCTGCTGGCCGCAGTAAAGACAGCAGTTGTCCCACAGGCGGCGCTGTCGTTCTGCCTCGGAAAGCCGGGTCCGCCCCAGCTGCATTGGTTCAGACGAGTTAGAAAATCCTCCTCTCACCTGTTCAGTAGCATGCGCTGACGGGAGAGACGGAGCCTGAGGGGCGACGGAGAAAACCCTCTCTCTCCTCCGCTCCCGCAGACGGCAGTCAATGCGGATGGAGAGAGCCACCAGCTCATCTAAATCAGCAGGAAGGTCCCTAGCTGCCAGCTCGTCTTTAAGGCGATCCGACAGACCGTTGTAGAAGGCATCGAGGAGTGAAGAAGCATTCCAGTTACTCTCGGCGGCTATGGTACGAAACTCGATGGAGTAATCCGACACAGATCTCCCTCCTTGCACCAGGTTAAACAGTCCACGAGCTACCTCTCTTCCGGGTGTAGCGTGATCAAAAACTTTACGCAGTTCATCGGAGAATACGCTTACAGACGAGCAGGCAGCGGATTGTCTTTCCCATTCGGCGGTACCCCAGTCTTTAGCTTTGCCCATGAGAAGAGAGACAATATACGCCACCCGGGATCTTTCTGTTGGGAAGGCGGAAGGCTGAAGCTCGAAGGCGAGGGAACATTGGACCAGGAATGGTCTGCACGAACCTGGGGCTCCCGAGTAGCGTTCCGGAGGAGGCAGGCGTGCATCCGATGCCAGAGGACTCTGGATTCGAACAGCGGAAGCTGGAGTTAGTTCCGGGCCATGGACCGTTGCAGGACGGGTCTGAAGATGATCACGGAGATTCACAAAGGTCCGTTCGACACGAGCGGCCATCTCCTGCATCGCTTCAGCCATGAAGGTAAGCTGCTGCTCGTGGCATTGTAACACGATATCGTGCCAAGGCGGTTCTGTCGCTGAGTCGGCTGGATTCATGTTTGGCCAGATTGTACTGTCACGATCACAGGTACAGATAAGAACCCAATAGCACGACTCAGATACAACCAGTATAGTAATGTTCAGTTTATTCCAGGTCAAGGACAGGCAGAGTCAAAACCAGTAAATCCGTTAGACAGGCAGGCAGGAATCGAAAACTGGGCAGGACAAAACTCGGGACTAGAGCACAACACTCACTGGAGAGCTTGGCGGAAACGACAAGACAATCTGGCGAAGGACAACTGATAATGAGGTGGTATAAATACTGTGGAGTGATGAGGGAATGAGTAACAGGTGAGGGGAAGGGCTGAGGAGACCAGGTGAGGGAAATGAGCTGATTACAAGGGCCTGGAGGAAAGCGGGATCTGAAATGACAGGAGAGTTTAGATGAGGCACCAAAGAAACAATAAAATAAGTGTCTAACTTGTGACACAGCCGGTGCATTACACAGTCCAAAAGGCATCACAAGGTATTCATAGTGACCGCTCTGAGTATTAAATCCTGTTTTCCTTCCCTTATTCTAACCAAGTGATATGTATTTCTTAAGTCCAGCTTGGTAAAAATCTTGGCAGTCTGAAGTAGCTCGAAAGCAGAGGACATGAGTGGCAGAGGATAGTGGTTTTTCACCGTAATGTCATTAAGAGGGCTGTAGTCTATGCAAGGTCTCAGAGAACCGTCCTTTTTTCCTACGAAGAAAAACCCCGCTCCAGCTGGGGAAGATGAAGGACGGATAATCCCTGATTTCAGATAAGCGGAAATGTAGTCGTCCATTGCCGCTCTCTCTGGCCTTGAGATCGAATACAGTTTTCCCTTGGGAATGGGAGCCCCCGGTAAGAGATTAATGGGGCAATCAAAAGGTCGGTGAGGAGGTAACGACATGGCTTTTGATTTGTTAAAGGCTTCCTTAAGATCATGATAACATGACGGTACTTTCTGTAGGTCAGGATAGTCTGGGTGATCTATGACGATCCTACTAGGGTCTGTTGGTGCTTTAACAGAGCGTGAATGTTTACACCTGTTAATGCAATCCACTCCCCAGTCCTTAACCTTTCCTGAGCGCCAGTCAATGTGTGGGTTGTGGATTTTTAGCCACGGAAAACCCAAAATAACCGGATGCTGAGCCGATTCAAAAATGTGAAACTGCATAACTTCAGTGTAGTCATTATTTACAGTGATCTGGATAGGTTCTGTGCAGTGGGTGACTGTAAACAACAAACGTCCGTCTAAAGCACTGGCGGCAATGGGAGAAGATAGAGGGACAGTTTTTATACCAAGCTGTTTGACTATGCCCCAATCCATAAGACTTTCGTCCGCTCCTGAGTCTATTAGCACTCCTTGGGAAATGACCTGATCATTAATAAAAATGTTTACCTTGGTAACTGGACGAGGAGGAAAGTCTGTGGAAAACTTGCTCACCAGCGCCCTCCTCTTGGCTGGTAAGCTTGCTCTTTTCCCGGACATGACGCGAGTTGGTGACCCGGCTGGCCACAGTAGAAACAACACCCTTCTCGTAGCCGGCGCTGTCTTTCCTCCACGGAAAGCCTGGTCCTTCCCAACTGCATGGGTTCATCTGCAACAGGCGGAGGTGCTGTCCTCCAACGGACCGAATCCGCTGGCTGGAAAACCTCCTCTGGTGGAAAGGCTTGTGGAGAAAAGCCCTGGAAACTGGGATGTCCGTCACGGCTGCGTCGACGTTCTCTTTCTCTTTCCCGAAGACGGTTGTCGATCCGGATGGAAACGGCGATGAGAGATTCCAGGTCCCGGGGTACCTCCAGAGGAGCCAGCTGGTCCTTGATTGAATCTGATAATCCAGTCAGAAAAACGTTGCGAAGAGCCGGAATATTCCACCCGCTGTCCGCTGCTGCCGTGCGAAACTCGATAGCATAATCCACCACCTGGCGCTTATGCTGCCGCATCTGAAGTAGTCTTCGGCTGGCTTCTGTTGCAGGTGATGAATGGTCAAAAATACGACTCATAGTGTCTGTGAAGTCGGGTAATGAGTAACATAGTTCCGTGTCTCTGGACCATTCTGCAGTATCCCAGGCTGCAGCTCTTCCCGTTAAATGGGACACAATGAACGCCACTTTACCATGGTCTGATGAAAAAGCGCCTGGGTTGTGTTGGAAATGCAGGTCGCACTGCACCAGGAAAGCTCTGCAATTGATGGAATTACCGGAAAACCTTTCCGGGAGAGCCAGCCGTAGTGCGGAAGACACAGCCTGGCTTGGATTGACAGCGTCAACAGGATCCGCAACATGCATGCGGTCAGCTGTGACTGACGTCATCGGTGGAGCAGTCTGAAGTTGAGTGCTGAACTGCTGCATCTGATTCGCCAGCTGTTGTATCTGTGCAGAGACGGAAACCTGAAGTTCGGCCTGGTTTCCTACTAGTGTCTGCACTCCTTGGCTGATTAATCCCAGCTGTTCCTCGTGATAAAAAATCCTCGCGCTTTGGGCTGACAGGGCGGCGTGAAGAGCTTCTGGGTCGGCTGAGTCCATTGTGGTCAGTTCGTTCTGTTATGAACTTGGATACACAAGGGAAAAAGGACTCAAATGCACGACCCCGGAGCCAGAGATAAAGTACAAGTAATATACTTTATTTGCCAAAAGGATATACAAATAGAAAAAACACTCTTTGCGAGGTGACAAAAATAAAGAGTTTCAATAAGGCTCAACAAAAAACGCTCACAACGTGAGGAACAAACTTACAATAAGTTTAGGAGCATGAATAAGGCAGGTAACCAAAAGAGCAACCGTGATGGGCAGAGTTCTGGCATGAGGACAGGACAAGACGAACTGACACTGAACACTGGGAGACTGGGGAATTTAAACACTCAACAACAAGACACAGGTGAAAACAATCAGGGGTGGGGCTGACGCTGATGAGCGCGGGAGAACACATAAGGAAAGGGAGTCAAGGAACCTGAAAATGAGACGTGACAACAACAAAACAGGAAGTGAAAAACAATACAACATAAACAAGACTGACTAACACTTTTGACGGTGCACAACAACCATTCGCCAAAATGTTTTTAATACCAGCGGTAACCGGCCAAGCACCGTGCAAAAAACAATTTTCAAATAAAAGAAAGTCACCGGAGGAGTTAAAGGAGAGTGACAGGGAGAGGAGAAGAAGAGGGAGAGAAAGTTTCAGCCAGCTTGATCGATGGAGTTGGCTTCCAGTGGTGCAGTGACGCGTCCTAAAACCCTTTTATAATCTATCGATTAGATTTATGATTAGAAAATTATAAAAGTAGGGTAGACATGTGGAGATTATACGGCTGAACAAAACGTGCATTTATCAAACAGGTCTGTTTTCCACAGACCTTATTTCCAGCTATTTTCCAAAACCCTGTGGAGAAATCCCATTGCTTTCTGTCGAGGGAACCAGCAGCTTACTTCCTGGTTTTATGACGCGTCACTGGCTGCACCTCTCAATATGATGCCAATATAAACAAGGTCTTCTGTCGGCTCTGTACATCAATGCCGACCTATGCTGACAAGTAAGTGAAGTGTAGAAAATATAAAGGTATTGGCTATAGGGAAATGTCCCAGCAGTTTAGGATAATGAAGGATCTAATCTATTACATAGCCATTACATTTCTAACTCCTAATGACAGGAAGGCAGAAAGAGCATTATACAAATAATAATACTCATAATAATAGCAGATATTTTTTAACAATGACCACAATATCATTATTTTAATAAACCAAATATGAACAATTGAGGAAAATGAGGAAGAACTGATTGTTCAAATGTTGTAGTACAAGTAGTAGTGTAGTTAGTGCATAAATTACTATTGCAACAATAAATTTTTAATTAACAGTTAATTTTCTTCATTATTAGTCTATTTTCTTTTTTGGACGAATGCTCCGGTAAAGTGGTTACAATGGTGGGGCCAGTGACAATACAAGTCCACCGGCCCGGAGGGCCAGTGGCTTTTTACCCTTAATGTCTACCCCTGCAGTGAACTTCAGCACAGGTACAAAGACTCTTTTTTTTCATACTGTACAAAGAATCAAGAAAGATATTGGTTTAAATGAATGAAGTATTGACTTGAATACACTGATATACATTCCATTAAACAATACTAAATACTAGATCACCTACACATCAGTAAAGTTGAGGGTTTTTTCCATGCAAAAAGTTACATTTAGATGTTAACAAGCAATATGACTTGGTCAGCTTTCTAATTTAATGTATTGAAGGCAAAGATATTTGACACATAGTGAGAACTGCTACTATTTTTCTCTCAATATTGTCTGTAAAAAACGTGGTAAAAGTTATTCTTTCAGTGAGACAACAGAGCAAGCTTCTACAGTTGCACTACGTTTTGATAACAGTTAAATATTATTTTGATAATAACATATATTTCAATGTTGATGAACTTCATACTGTTCATTCATAATCTGATTGTCTTTGTAGCTCACTGTTTCAATAAAAATCATTACAATTACAAAATAATTATATCTACAGCCCCTAAACACACAAACACACCGCTTTCATAAATAACACACTTGTTCTGCAATAATATGTTTTATGTTTCCTGTAATTTTTGCTAGGAAAGGACATGCCTGAAAGACAAGACATTTTCTCCTTCTCTGAGGGTCAAGAAGAACATCCAAGAGGAACATTAAGAGCTGATGCTATGAGATTTTAAGACCAGTACAGGACATTCACTAAGAAACTACTTTTATTGTGAAAACAGTCAGCTGATCGAATGCACCTATTTCCACATCTACACTCCATCAGCTGATTATTTCTATTTGCCTCACTTTATGAGTTTCATATCACGTGTGCCTTGTACCGCAGAGTTTGCAACATCACAAATAAATGGGGCCAATCTTCAGTCAGATGTGAATGTGTAATCTAACATTTTCAGTAAGAATAATGGACAAAAGGAGTGCAAATACAATGTATTGAAATGTGAACCAAAAGTTAATCAAATGTTTTAAATAAAAAGCACATATGGACAGAAGGTGTAAACCTATTAAATGTATAAGTAAACACATTTAGTCAAATAAAGTGACAGACTAGGCCTGTGCAGTTGGTATCAGCTGTGCCCAGCATGGGCTCCTCCATCAGGCCTGGTCCTCCTCGCAGAGGAAAGACCCTCAGTCCTCTCCAAACCAACAGACAGGACGTCCATCACACGGAGGTTTCTCCCTGAAGTCTCAGCAGCTCTCTGGACACCAGGCTGTCTCAATCCGTCCACACTGAATATGAGAGGGGAAAATGAAAATAATAAATGCTTTAGACAATAAGAAACATAAAGTTGACTGTTGAGTTGCTCAGTTTTTTTAGATTGTCAATACTATTACTGTATAACTAATATCTCAGGTCAAGAGGCACATTCAAATAAAGATTGGTCTTTAAATACATTTTGTCTTTTGAATTGTTTGTCTAAAGTCAAGGATCTAGAACTGGTACTTAGTTTTAATGATACAGTCTGGTTATTATGCTGTTTGGAGGAGGCCTCACAGGTAAGAGCACTAACTAGCTACCATCACATGTACCTTATCTTGACTTAAATGTATTAAACGTATAGTGAAGTGATATCAAAATATAAATAACTAATGTCATGCAAACATATTAATATTTGCTTGATTCCAGTGTTGAATTTAGCACAATTGCATACAAATGTTAAGGGATTTTAAGATTCTGAATTATTATGCTAAAAACTCAATAACTTAGATTATTATTTATAGTTTTGCTGAATAGTTCATGTCGGCTTACCTTAGAAACGTAAAATGCCACGGCAGTGTGCAGATGGGAAGCATGTTAGCTTAGCTTGGTAGCTTCAGCTAGCTCTGGAACTTCCAGCTCGTTGGCAGGAGGTCCCGCTTCGGCTCCGCCTCTTTGCCCTTATTTGGAGCAGGCGGGAGTTGAAGACAATTCAAGACATTCAGTGTCTTTTTTTTTAACAGAAGAAGAAGTATTAGTTTTTTGTCACAGATATATGGAGGCTAGACCTATACAATTGGTGTATTATGGTTTATAATTTAAAGGTGGGGTAGGTATTTTTGGAGAAACCAGCTCGAGTGCGCTAGAATTTGAAAATACACAGCCGGAAAAAATCTGCCATTTCCTTACAGAGCCCCTCCTCCAACACACACGAACGCGCACATGACCAATGAGGGCACGAGATAAGTTTGTGTACAGATGGAAGGCTGACAGGCAGGTAGGCCATCCAGTTACTTTAGCCGGGCCGGCTAAAATGATTAGTCGTGCTTTTTACAGTACTACGGCTTCCACAGATGACATTCTTTTATGGATTTTTTTGTCAAAGCACTTAAGATATTCATTGCTATCGGGATGTTAAGAGCATTCCATGGAATATAACAAAAAGTGTATCTCGAGCCGGTTTCTCAAACTTACCTACCCCACCTTTAATGTCAAGATGAAGAAGAAGAAGAAAAATATGGCTGAACAACTGTTCAGTGTCAATCCTGTGGAGATCTCCAAAATAATGTTCAGCTTAAGTCTCAGCAAAACTCACAACATTTCTGGAGCCTTGTAGACCCAGAAAACTATAAGAACATTCACCAAGCAGCACTGAAAATGTCTGCTTTATTTGGTTCTGTTCTACATACCTTTGTGAAGCAGCTTTTTCTGACATGAATGAAATCTAAATACAGAACAAGACTGACTGATCAACATTTACTCTTAGAGTGAACCTAAGTGGGTACACTCCAGCGGACCCCTCTATGGTGGACTCCATGCAGTGCCAGTCATCTCACTGGCTGTAAAAAAGAGTGAAATGCTTGTAAGGTGGTGATTAAGGAAATGTATGTGAATTTTCAGTGATGTACTTACTATGTGAAGTTAAGATTTCACACGTGTACAAAAGTATAGCTTAATTCAACTGATGAGTGCTATGTGAAGAAATGTAAGCGATGTGATGCAAGTAGCTCTTGGCCACTTTCATTTTTTCAAACTAGCTCTCAGATGAAGAAAGGTTGGAGACCCCTGATCTAACAGGTACGTTTCCCACAGATCTTATTTCCAGCTAATTTCAAAAATCCTATGGAGAAATCTCATTGCTTTTTTGTCGAGGGATCCCATGCGCAGTTTACCTCCGGGTTTTAGGACGCGTCACTGCACCTCTCTCGTTTCCTCTTCACACACTATACTTTTCGCGGCACACGTACCAATCAACTCTGAATTATGTGAGATGACGTTTGGTGGGTATGTCAGCACAGTGCCCCTATGGTGGTTATTTTTTTGCTGAACACCCATTCACTTAGACAGTGAGAGACAGGGGCTTGATCGAGGCTTGACCCACGTCGCTCAAAACGGCTCAATAGGCACACTGTAGACACTAATTAGAAGAACACAGACTAAAACAGCAATGTACAGACGAATCAGATGATTAAACATAATCGTAAAATATATTTTAAGATGTATTTCTTTTGCATTTTTTTGCATTTTTTTGTAATTATTATTTTAATACTTCCTACTTTGTGCCCCACCTGCCCCTAATGACCAGTCACCACTGTTCATACCTCTCTGACCGGACACAGTTTGTCACACACGCTGGCTGCAGCTCCTCCTGTGCTTCAGTCAATCATGGAGTCTCCCAAGGCTCGGTGCTCGGTCCCCTTCTATTTACAATATACATCCTTCCGTTTGGTGATAGCATCCGCAGCCATGGTCTCTGTTTCCACTCCTAAGCCAATGACACCCAACTGTACATCAGCACAAAACCCTCCGCCCATCTCCCCCTCAGTCACTAATCAACTGCCTACACACAATTAAAACCTGGATATCCACCAACCTACTCAAACTTAACAGTAATAAAACTGAGCTCATGGTTGTGGCCCCCAAGGCACTGCTCGGGAAGGTTGGAGATCTGCTCCTCAACATCGACGGTTCCATCATCTCCCGATCCCCACAGGTCCGCAACCTTGGCGTTGTATTGGATTCAACCCTTTTATTTCCTAACATTTGTGATATTGGGCTATATAAATAAACATTGATTGATTGATTGATATTTCAGAACCACATCAAATCAGTATCAAAATCAGCCTTCTTCCATGCACCTCAGAAACATATCCAGACTCCCGCCTGGACTATTGCAACGGACTCCTGTCCGGGGTTCCCAGCAAAACCCTGAACAGGCTCCAGTACATCCAGAACTCAGCTGCCAGGGTTCTCACACGCACCAAACCCTGGCAGCATATCACCCCCACTCTCTTCAACCTCCACTGGTTCCCGGTCAAGTCCCGCATCACCTACAAACTCTTCCTCCTCACCTACAAGTCCCTCCACGCCCTCTCCCCCCTACCTCACAGATCTCCTCCACCCATACATCCCGTCCCGTACCCTTCGATCCTCAGACTCCGGCCTGCTCTCCATTCCCCATTCACGCCTCCGCACCTTCGGGGACCGTGCCTTCAGTGTTGCTGCCCCCACCCTCTGGAACTCCCTCCCTGCTGAAATCCGTAACGCCCCTTCTCTCAACATCTTCAAATCAATCCTGAAAACTCATCTGTTCAACATCGCCTTCTAACATGAACTCACTCTTTACCCCCCCTGCAATGTAACACTTCCATTTCTACCCCCTGTTTTATGTTCTGTCCTTATATGTTTCTTTGTTAAGCGACCTTGGGTTGATGAAAGGCGCTATATACATTAAAGTTATTATTATTATTATAATTATTATTAGTTGATTTACAAATGATTATTTTGTTGGTGAAGGATTCCTTTATGGCTGCTGATATACATAAATCAATGCTTGGACACACAGGATAACAATTTAATATAGCAAACCCTTCTGTTAACAATGTAGGATTTAGAGAATTTTGAAATTCAAAATTGTAAATGTGGAATGTATGAAGAACTATATCTATCATGCTTACAATATTAAGCCTCAAAGATACACATATGTTTTGGAAAGATACATGAACTTAGTTTGTTCACCAGACGACTCTATTGGGCCCCTGTAAGCTAAAATCAAAGACCGTTGAACCAACTGTGAGTGAACAGACAGCCAATGTTGTAAACATGTAGAAGAACCATTATGATATGAAATCCGTCCCTGTTTGTACTTCAATCTCACCTCTGTGTTGTTCCTCTGACTTGTTGTGAACAAGTATTGTTTCACAAACTTTTTGCTGTGGCCGATTTAGTAGTCAACATGCAATCAGTGAGACGGCAGTGCTGTTGACATTGTTGAAAAGCAAATACATGCAGTGCTATAGACCAGCATGACCCATTCTCATTCATAGGGTCCGCTGGGCACACAGCTCTTGACTGGCTCAGTCTCAAGTCATTCACTGCGTTCAGTCATGGGGTTTTGGAGGACTTCTGCTGCTGAGATGGAATGAAAAACAAGAGTGCTGCTTTCCTTTGTCTCCTTCTTCTCATTCCTTGTACCAGCGCCGGCTCTGTCCTGCCTCTGTGAGCTGGATTAGGCCCACAACACGGAGGCTGCATTATGTCCTGAGGGGGCTTTACTGTAAGGTCCGCCACCAGCCCTCGCTCCCTCTGTCTCTGCCTACTTAATGTACCGCTTCGCTCAAAAGCGGCTAAATCTTTGTTAACATGGAAACTATGAACTCACAGGGAGTTAATCAGAGTCAGTGCAAGGCTGGCCATTTGCATGTGAATTGGCTGTGGCTGTATACCAGGCCTCTTTATGTCATTCACTCCACAGTGCCTCAGGCTTATGTCCTCTGAGACAGCACACTGCCAGGGGTACATGTTGGGGAGAAATAGCTGTATTTCCTCATATACTGCTGGGAAATATGCCAGTAACAAAGCCAGAATAACCTAGAAAAGGGGTTTTAGTTTTCAGGCTGCACCAAGAAAAATTCAGATTTTTCAAGGCTTTTGAAATGTGAATATGCAGTCAGGAGCTGATTCTGAAATCAGTTTGAGATGGTTTCTAAATCTCCTTTAATTAGATTTTCACGTAAAACTGTTCTACTCCTAGCCACCTTTTATAGCTTCTGCTCATCCGGTCCTTGCTGGGAAATATTGCAGTAAGCTCTCTAAGATTAGTGATATCTTTATCAGTAAAAAAACGAGAAGTGTGTTAACCTCCTTGCGTTAAGAAACTTCCGTCTTTCTTTTTCCGTATGATTTGATTTGGAAAGGTTATTGAGAGGGGGAGGAGAGAGGATGTTAAAGAAGAGAGTAAATCTGATGTGGAAATGTAGACTTAGTAGGATTTATCCATTTGAGAAAAGACCTTTTCACTTGTTTTGTTGGTTTATCCCCTAAACCCCGTCTCACCCCCCTGCCTAAAAGCTTTTGACATCTTCATCTTGTTCACAGTGGGCAGGCTTTGTTTGCTCTGCTTGAAAAAGCGGATGGGGCTCGGCCCTCCCCTCTCCGTGGCACAAGTGTAGGACTTCGCCATGGCAAAGGGGGGATTTCTCTTTCCTCCTGCCCCCTCCTTTTTCACATAACTACAATATGGTCATTGTCTGCCAGTGAATAATGTGGCCACTCGGGCAGCATGGACTGCTCCTCGGGCTTTGACTGTGAACCAGCTCTTTTCTTCAGCGTGAAAGGACTCTAATCCATGTAAATATAAGGCTCCGAGTACAGCTTGGCCACGGTGGGGAGAGCGAGAGGGAGGAATGGAGGGGAGGGTCAGCAATTTAACCTTTGACCCAACAAATAAGAGGCATGTAAGTTTTAGAATTGCTCTCCAAAGAGGGGCTCCTGTGGCAGAATGAGCTTCTTTTGTAATCCTTGCAGTCTGGGGCTGATTGACAGGCCTCTGGTGGGAGCACGGCGCTGCTCAAACCCAGGGAGAACTGTTCCACAACTCTGAGAAACAGACAACTCTAATTATTGATTATCTCCATTCACCATAAATCCTTTTAATCCTGTCAATTTGATTGATTACAAAAAATGTGTGCAAGAATGTAGGACTTTGACGGGTCTGCTCTCAGAATGAAAACACTGAACATGTAAGGCTGCATCGACATGTTGAAATATTTCACTTAATTTAGCAGAATGTGCCACAAAAACATTCAAAGCCATAAAGCACAATAATGATCAGATGTATAGAGTTTATCGAGTTGGGTGAGAATCAGCTGAAGCCCCCCCACTGAGTCGACTTTGAACAGAGCTATTAGATACACAGAGCTTCCTGCTCTTATCTCACTACGAAACCACCGTTTGTATGCATTAGGATATAAATGTCTGTTTTTTATTGTACGTTATTAAATAAAGACAAAACTGACATTAAAAATAATTAGATAAATGATGAATTAAATAAAAATAGAGCAGAATATACAATACGAATAAACATTAAAGAAATATGGAACATGACAAGTCTGTTGAATAACCTATATCTACAGTGAGTGTTGGAAAATACCAATCCAATCCAATTACTCTTATTTAGTTTTCTCTACTTTCTCTATAGATATTGCGTTGTAGTTGACTTCATACCTCACTCCACCACGCCTCAGAATAACACTTTCTGCTTGTATACTACTTAAGCATCTATACTCCCTTTGCTGATTCACATTGTAGTAACAAACAAGTGATCAGTTCAAAACATCATTGTTCATATTATAGTTTAATACACCAAATATATTTTGGAGTGGCAAAAATATAAACTTGAAATACTGT
Organism: Harpagifer antarcticus; assembly: GCA_902827135.1. Classification (NCBI taxonomy): domain Eukaryota; kingdom Metazoa; phylum Chordata; class Actinopteri; order Perciformes; family Harpagiferidae; genus Harpagifer; species Harpagifer antarcticus. The sequence goes on along the minus strand of CADEHL010000883.1, from coordinate 6,575,837 downwards.
TAGCATGATAATACATCCTAATAACAATCGTATACAAATGTGATGTATGTACATTTAAGGGACAATTACATATTCTGAATCTACATTTGAACTCATTTAACAATGTTAAACATGTGTTTTATTTTTTCTTTGTATACTGTTATTTGACTTTCCAACGGTTATATCATTTACCTGCAGTAATCACACCCGTTCATTGTCTTCCACCTACATTACAATCAATCATAAATAGCCAATAAAACCATAAATCCTTTCAAATACAAATTGTATTTATGGTGTTTTCCAATAGAAATAAGAATGTACTGCATAATCTTATTATTAGATCAATGATTGACATTTAACCTTTGAATACAAAATAAAAATGTGGTTGTTTTCATTTTTGTCTTTTCAACTTAAATGTCTATGTCTGTCCAGAAGGCCTGACACGTTCACCTGTTAAGAATAGACCTTTGATATCGCTTATTATGGCCTTTTACAACGTTTCTTCAACATTCATTACAAGTCTTCAAGATTAGCAAATCATTTAAACTGCTTTTCAGATTCCATGGTGTCCTCTGTATCCATTTAGAATCATGTCCTGCTTTGGAACACCATCTTCTGTCACTTCCCTCCACTCTCAGGGGGAGCAGTGCCTCCTGGGTGATGTTGTGCTTAACGTGGAGAATAAAGAAGCATCAGTGCATTGCACCTCAGAGTGTGTTCGTCATGGCTGCCCTGTACGTCCCTGCTCTCTCCTGCTGCCATTACTGGGACTTCCTTTGTGGACGGTCATTACATCACATCACTATCTGTGTATTTGTAGATGCTTTCAGTCATTGGTGTTTTTCCACAGCACTTCCTGTAGATCCCCTGTCAATCAAAAAATATGACATCTTCTTCCTTCACTTAGTGTAGGTTGAGTTGGAGCTAAGTTCACAAACTGATTCCAGGGTTAGGGTTGTGGTAAAGGCAGACGATTCACATTTTAAACATGCAGTACGAAAAAACAACAGAAACGTTGACTTTAATGACATGTATTATGTCAACAGACATCACATTACTGTATTAGGGTAGCAATAATATCAAGTTGAACCTAATATTTTTGATTTAAACTTAATTGCTTTCAACTAACCTAATACAGTTATGTGAGATCTGTTGACATCATAGATGGAATTAAAGTGCATATGCTGTGTTTTTAGTCCTTGAGTCAGGGTATTCTTTTTTCTTTAGAATGATTTCTAGAGTGATGGATGCTTCAGTATCATACACCAGAGGCCCAATGATGTCTCGTCTCCTTCACATCCTCCCTTCCTCCCTTTCTCCAGGTTACATCCTGCTAGGAAATAGAAAGTTGAGACAGGAATAGATCTGACTTTTATAAAGCTTGTTTTGGTATCGGTTGCCACCTGCTATACACATATGTGTGCTGTCATTTGATCACTTTCTCTTATTCATTATTTTTTCTAAAAATGTGAAGAGGTGAAATTCTCCAGGCTTTCACATGCTATAATTTGTTATACAAATCACTATGTATACAAATTATGATATTTTGAACATGATGTTAAAACATATTATGAGCATTTTATGAATGTATTAGATAACTAATAAAAGAGAGGTGATAGGGAATGATCGATGGCAACTAGAGTCCCTGGCTGGATTTACCCGGGACATAGAGACATGACTCCAGAGCTGTATATGCTGTATACCCAACCCAGTCTCACGGCATTTCGTGTTATAGTCACGAAATGTAATCTATTGATTCGTGTTCACCAACACCATTTTCCCCTTTTTTTCGTGTTACACAGAACGATTTTAAAAGCAATGTATTTCTATTGGTAGTGTGTTTGATGCCTTTGCACCAAGTCTTTTTGTCCGGTCGGGTCGTGGAAGACCGGAAGCTGTGTGGTTCATAAAAACATGTTTTTACTCAATATCTCACCCTAAGAGTTTTTTTGCCGTCCGCGAGGAAAAGAAATGGGGCAAAGAGCCTCAGAATACTGAAATCTGTATTTAAAAAAAAAATGTTTCCTTATAATTTGTTATTCTTTGATGCAGGCAGAAACATACTACCAATATAAATACATTGCTTCTAAAATCGTTCTGTCAGAATACTGAAATCTGAATTTTCTCTTTTTCCTTCGAATTTGTTATTATTTACATTGCTTTTAAAATCGTTCTGTGTGACACGAAAAAAAATTGAGAATCGTGTTGGTGAACACGAATCAATAGATTCATTTTGTGACTATAATACGAAATGCCGTGAGACCGGGTTGGTATACCAGACAAAAACAAAATATTACAGTGAAATAAACTCAACAATAAGCATTGTGTAGAATGATTATTACACTCAAAGTCCACTTACTAATAAGACCATAAGATGTGTTTTAAGGGAATTGTATTAAACCTGGTTTCTTTATTATATTTCTGGTTTTCCCTGACTCCATATTAGTTGTGTGACCCCTAAGGGGGCCTGCGCCTCGGGTTGTGAACCTATAGAGAGTTGAAATGCCATTTGTTTCAAGAACAACTGGATGTTTGCAGTTTGTCTGAGGAGAACATGCTACATGATGAGAGAGACATCTGAGAGGCTCAGGTGTGTTCTGTGTTTACGCTCATGTGTGATTCTTCCTTGCATTAAATGTGTGTGTGTGCGATGCAGGGATGTGCACGTACAGTGATTAGGTGATCTGCTTCCTCCCTTTCATGTGTTTTTAGTCTCCTCTGCTTTGTTCCCTTTCTTAATTACAGCCGAGCTCTCCTCAGAGAGCGTGTAACCCACTCCCCACTTCCACAGCAGCATCCCATTAAACACACGCACCCCATGCCTCCCCTCTACCTTTATGCAGAACACAATTAAAACACGAGGAGAGATCAAAAAGATGCCAGCAGCCTGACGAGGGTGATGTTTTTCTGAGAAATGCAGATTTGTCATATTGATGGCTGCCCCGTTTGGATATCATTACGGGACAGGAGTAATCAGTGGAGCTGCATCAGCATTTAACGCACACACACACACCACACACACACACACACACACACACACACACACACACCACACACACACACACACACCACACACACATATCACACACACATATCACACACACATATCACACACACACATACCATATACACACACAACACACACATGGACAGATGCTTTAAACTAAGTATTTGAGTTATCTGCTGGCACAGATTATTAGTGACTTAGTGATGTTTGGGGTTAGTGCATTCTAGACTTGTTGTTGGAGTTAAACAGCTGATCGGCAGTGACAGGAGACCTAATATCAATTCATATTTTCATTACAAACATCAAAGGTTTTGTCAATATAAGCAAAGATGTCTTCTCCAGTGTCAGTTTCAGTATCCTGGAACATTATGTCATCCAATCACGCCACCAAATCACCAAGTTGAGTCCTAAACCTTGAATGTTGTTTATGTTTGAGTTGGTGATATTTTTTCCATTTTGGTCACATTTTTCAGAAGTGCAACTTCACTTGAACCTAAAATCATACGGGCCATTTTATGCTGTTATTGCAGCTACCATTGGGGTCACTGAGGTCATGTCCTCAGTACTTTTACTAAGAATTGTATGGGATTCAAACATTGACAGGTTTCATCATAAAAATATGACCTTATTTAAAATATGGCATTCTGATCAAAGGGATCAGAATGCCATATTGACACAGCATGAAGACCTTCATGTTGGGAAATTCAATTGACAGAAAAATCTACTTGTAAGTTTATACATAAACAACAACAAATAATAATTACATTTGGGGACTTTATTGTTGTTCTCTTGTCAAACAGAAATATATGTTTATGGCTTTACAAATATATGTCCTATCAAATCAGGTCTTCATATTTATGCAAGAATCCATATACAGTCCAACAGTGCCACAAAAGCGTCGTTCTCATTGATTTGTGAAACCATTTGGCCTTTACACAGAGCTACTGTGACAGTTACCACGGTGTGAAGTGAAGGAAAACTGTGGACACATTTATTTAATTTCATGGTATAAACAATCATATTGTCACCTATAATCCTATTCCACAAATAAATTACTGAATTATAATTTTCAGAAATTGTTCCAATAAAACCTCTGAGACAAAGGGTTACAATTGAAATAGTGACAACATATCATGTATTAATAAGCTGATGCTCTAGAACTTGCTCCTTATTTCATCATCATTATTTGTTTTAAATGATCCAGGCAGTGAAAGTCTCACAACTGATCCTGAATCAGTGCAATTTAAAAACAGCACAGAGTCATTTAACCTTTGTATTCACTGTTACAGTACCTACTTGTTTCCATATATTAATAATGTATTACTGAAATACACTATGACCGTTAGTGACGCTTTGCCTTCAGATTCTTTTCCAGAGCATGTGAGTCTACTGCCCCCATGGAACAAGAAGGAAAATGTGTGTGTGTGTGTGGGGGGGGGGGAGGAGAGGCAGGAACTGTAATTCATCAGTTTTACCTTTTTAAATAAATGTTCCATGGATGAATTATAATATTGGATTATTATTTTAACTGTGCCTTAACACGCTGTTGTTTAATTATCATATTACTAGTTTTCTCCTCCTCTGTGGTGAATATTGTGACACACCATTACTGAGATATATCCAAATAAAGCCCAGACCTCGGCATGCATCAGTTCTTCTTCTTCTTCTTCTCTCTTCTTTTCTATTTTCTTATTCTTGCTTCTTCTTCTTCTCTTCTTCTTCTTCTTCTTTTCTTCTTCTTCTTCTTCTTCTTCTTCTTCTTCTTCTTCTTCTTCTTCTTCTTCGTCTCTTCGGTTCATTCTTCAATCGACTTAAATCAAATCAGAGGAACAAGGCGCAGTTTGGCTCTTCTGGTACAAATACATACAAACAGATATATCCCCTAATCTTACACTACCACCTAATATCATATTTCATACACGCCCGCAGACATGCCCGCTGCACTATGTTTAATGTATAAACCCAGGCCTATAGCAGAGAGAAACGCAGATGATAAATATGCATGTATTCAATTAAGGGTATTACAGGGGAGCTGATTTGCATAAGGATTTAGGAGCTTAACATCATATTTGTGCTATAAAACTTCACAATAGCCTAAACGCGAGCTGTTTTGCGCGTGGGGGGGGGGGGGGGGGGGGTTGCAGGACAGGTATTTTTGGAAGAAGCGAGGAAAATAAAAATAAATTACACATATCAAGGAACACATTTTAAAAATCATTTTGATATTGTATAATCGAATAAATCTGCAGCTCAAACATTGCTGCTTTATAACGAGAGGAATTTGAGCGGCTGGATGGTTCTGGTTTTGAATCATTGAAGTGCTCGGATTGACTCACAGATCTCAGAGCGGTGTAACGCTCCCACACCGCTGGAGATAGCGTCTTTTGTGCAGATCAAACCTCTCCTCCGGTCTCACATAAATCCTCTGATGACGAAGTCCACTTTCCCCTCCCAATTAAGAGCAGAGAGCTAATTAGAAGCAGCGGATCCGGGATCAGTTGAGTCTCGCGCTGTTCTGCTGTCTGTCTGAGAGGAGGTGAAGCCGCTGTTACATGTCATCAAGTGACAGAGAGGAGTCTGACTGGGGAGCAGATAAATAAATGAATAAATAAATACAAATCAATGAAGCCAAAATACAGAGATGACACCAGTGTCGCCAAAATGGTTTTTCGCATTAACACAAAGTTCTACATAACATTCATGATGTGTTGAAACACGTGTATCAATACAATTCTGTATTTATTTTTATAACTCTACAATCGCTTTCATTTATTGGATTTTAATATCTCTAGGGAAATGTGATTTAATAATCATATTGTAAAGCCTCTGCTTTCAATCTTGTCAAACGAACAAGCAAAACTTAGTTTTGTACCGTGTAGTTTTGATTTGGAAATTAACCAAATGTACCTCTAAACATTAAACAATATTGAGTCAAAGTTATGTTTTTGAGGAGCTAAATAAACAGTTTCAGAAAAACGTTGTTTTCATTTGTTTTCTTGTACACTTCTATTGTTTGTCTTTTGAAATTTAAAATAAAAAATCAACAATCGGAAGTGAGCCGTGTTCTTTATTTCATGGCTGGTTTGGTGACTGCCTGCAGTTCTGCTCCAGCCTTGTGGTGCCATGGAGAGCTGAGCAGCAACAGTGTGGAGCCCATCTGTGCGTCACAGGAGGAAAGGTCCCAGCAGAGCTCCGCGCACAGCTCCAACACCTCAGAGGACTGAACCTGCCTCGTTCTTCTTCTCTCCTTTCAAATAACATTCAGAGCCGCTCCAGACGGACCGGCCGGTGGTCCCACTGCTTCCTCAGACAGCTCTGTAAAAGTAGAGCCAAACAGTTCGGTGGCGGCGGAACAGCCAATGAACACAAATGGTGCGTCGTGACGCAACAGGGCCCCGTTGATAAGGAGCGGAGAGTCCAACCGGGATCTGAGAAGGAGGAACGGCGGTTTTGGGGGCCAGCGAACACTCGCCTATCATCAGTCAACGTAAAGCCAACTCCTCCTCTTCTGCTGTTACGCACATGCAATCTTCTTGGCAAAAGACACAACATTATCCAAACAGACTACTGTATAGAAAAACTGCTTCAGACGGCCAGCGGGATTGGATAAAGCTGCGCGCTGCTGTGTTTCCTGTTTTCCACTGAAAAGTATTCTGAGCGACATCCATCAGCTGCTGGAAGCCTCAACTTGTACTGTTGAACCCGGAGGAGAAGCCTTCCCCCGCCTCCCTGACAGCTTGTTGGACATATATTTTTGTTCTATCTTACTGTGTGATGCTTTAGGAGCTCCTGCCGGCTGTGGCAGTGTAGCAGAGTTGTTGTTCTGCACAAAAAGGGGAGACATGTTCCAATGACTTGCAGACTGTCGAAATCCTGAAATATTAGTCCCGGCGAGGAGCAGATATCGGTGCTGAGACACATGCAGCGGGGCTTCTGTTATTGGTATGTTTATTTATCGTACATGGAAGAGAAAATATAGAAAAAGCATTTGGTAATAAGAAAGAAATAACACCTTACCTTAGACTAAATTCGACTAAGAAAACCAAAATCTGTGCAGTTATTTATGAATTAATCATAGCTGATTAATAATGAGAGCTGCAGAGATTCGGATGACGATTTCCATTGGCAGATGAGACGTAGTGGGGAGAACACGTGTCCAATTTTCCCTCATATTTTTTCCTCCCTGATCTGGATTTTTCACTTGTCACGGCAAGAAAGGAACCCCTAAAATAGGACTTGTGAGAGGCGTTCCTGCGCCGGCTTTCGCCTCTGATGGACATCTTGGCTTGCAGATCCGAAGAGAACAGTTATAATATCATCCCCTCTGCGGCAACCATGCTTTTCCATGGCCTCCCTGGAGGCGACGTGCACGGTGTGGTGGAAGAAATGGACCGGAGAGGAAAGAGCGAGTCAGCAGCCATCAGCTCGGCCATCGATATGGGGGAGTCAGAGACGGTAGGAGACTGTGGCCTCGTTAGGGCAGCACAACATGTGACAGAGCTGCTCAAAGCCGTTTTTAAAGTGTTTTTAATTGCACGTTTTCACTTGGGATCGATCATAAACAACGATATAAAAACAAAGAAAATAAAAAAAACATAAAGCAAGGAGAAAGATCTATAGTGGATACACATCAGGGCATTTTACTAAAAAGTGTTATGACTACGAGTCCCATTATATGTTTCAAAGGAAATATGTCTGCAAATAAACATATCATAAAAGAATAATACGCCCATGAAATAGCAAAATTATACTTTCAATTCACACCGAACAACTGTCACACTAATGTCCCAGATTATTGTTTAGTTGCCTTCTCAAACTTCTTCCAAAAGGCCTGCCACTGTGATCCTGATCCTGCATGAAACTTATTTCAGTCAGCAGAGATTGAACTGAGCAGAAATGAACAGGTTGCACGATTATTGGACTTATTTAATTTTGTACAGCAATTCATTTAATAAATTAGCTATTTTAAATGCCCTCAAACCCCACAGTAAATATGGACAATACAGAACATATTCAGTGGTGCACAAACCAGTTAAAATATATGTATACAGGAAGATTAGCACAAACATTAACAGCCAAACCCAGTTGAAAGTTTATATTGAATTGACAAGTAGAGTAATATTGTGTTTCTTATTGTTTATTGTGTGCACACTTTCAATTAAATAAAAACACAACTTATAATTGTAAGGTTCGGTAGTCATTGCTAAATGTACTGCAATAATAAATAAATAAATAACTAGAGAAAATGCAATGGAGGACAATTTAATTTGTATTCAGTTTCCAACTTCATTTGCAAATCATTTTTAGAGGATATACGTGTGTGTGCATGCACGTGCGTTTTTCAGGCCTCTCGAAAATAACATTTCATGACAGTCTCGTATCGAAGCGTTGTGTTAGTGTACGTTTAATTATCGTTGTTATTATCTTTAGGAGAAATGAAAAGCACATACAGTACATGGTGTCCATAAAATATAAATGTTCCTCTAAAAGCCACGCCATGTGTACATGTGCCTTATTAAGGTTATATTAAAACACTTAAAATGCGTTTTTAAATAAGAGTATTCTGCTGCTGTATGCAATTATTATAAATATTATTATCACTGTCTCACTTTTACTTTATAGTCTACTGTAGTAGGAGTCATTCATATTCATATTTTATGGTTACTAGAAGCACACTTTCCTTGACTGTAATACAAATATTGCTATGATTTAGTTTATTACATTTTGGTCAAAGAGAGGAGTTTGCTTTGTCTTTATCTAACAGTTTTTATATCACTATAATATTCAGGCCTAATACTATTATATATATATTGTTGAGATTAAATACTTTTTTTTAATCCTACAATTTGTCTTTATTATTTTTCTAAAATCAGCCCATACGTGAGAGCTGGCCTCTGAGGCTGGATCTGATGATATTTATTATTATTCTAAAGAAATAGAATCCTCTCCCACGTTAGCATGACTTAACGTCAGACTAACGGATGTCATACATTTTCTACACTGTATTTCTTCCTTCCTGACTCTGTGCCCTCGTGCCTCTCTCCTGCAGTCCCTGCCGTGTATGCCCGGGGAGCGCGTGGCTCTGTGCGCGGGCTGCGGCAGGAAGATCGCGGACCGGTACTACCTGCTGGCGGTGGACAAACAGTGGCACATGCGCTGCCTCAAGTGCTGTGAGTGCAAGCTGAACCTGGAGTCAGAGCTCACCTGCTTCAGCAAGGACGGCAGCATCTACTGCAAGGAGGACTACTACAGGTAGGGTCCACTGTCCATCCCATAGTGTCAGGGCTGTTAAGTGACACGGTTTAGGACATTTAGAGCCTAAAGCGTGTTTCAAGATATGGTAAATGTGGCTTCTGGCTACGCATCACACATGACCAGGGATGGGAAATGTAAAAATGTCATTCCAAAAATACTTTATATTTGTATTTCCCTTGATTTAAAAACAAATATATCAGGTTTATTTAAAAAAAAAAACCACACAATTAGCATTTTTTTTCTACGTCACTGTTACCCTGGTAGGTTTATGGGTTGACAAAAACTGATACTGAAATGTTTGCACTGAATACATGTCATATGTTGTGCCATAATTACATATCTAAATAAGTCCCTTGTAGTTCCATTACTTTTCTCAGTATGAACATAGACAACAGAAAGAAAGTAAAAACGAAAAATGGAAAGAAAGAACAAAATGTCACATCAGGCTAATATTCATATTCCATATTTCAAATGAATACAGAGTGAATGAACCCGAGTGGTGCACAGGAAAAGTGAATGTTTTTTAATGCGTAAAAGTTATGCTGCTTGCATTAGAAGGCATAACAGAGTGTGTACACACACACACACACACACACACACACACACACACACACACACACACACACACACACACACACACACACACACACACACACACACACACACACTTGCAGCCACTGACGAGTTTCTGTGTTGTCCGCAGAAGATTTTCGGTGCAGAGGTGCGCTCGGTGCCACCTGGGGATCTCGGCCTCGGAGATGGTGATGCGGGCCCGGGACCTCGTGTACCACCTCAACTGCTTCACGTGCACCACCTGCAGCAAGATGCTCTCCACCGGGGACCACTTTGGCATGAAGGACAGTCTGGTGTACTGTCGGCTGCACTTTGAGACTCTCATCCAGGGAGAATATCAGACTCATTTTAACCATGCGGACGTTGTCCCGCACAAAGGCCTGGGCCCGGCCAACACTCTCGGACTATCCTACTTCAACGGCGTGGGCTCGGTGCAGAAGGGCCGGCCCCGGAAGAGGAAGAGCCCCGGGCCGGGGGCCGAGCTGGCGGCTTATAACGCAGGTAGGAGCATTTATAAAGCATGTTGCGAAGGAAAGCTGGGTCATTTAAAGCAATACAGACTGCTTTCATCATCATATCATTCATTTATTTATGGTTCTTCATTTTTTTTATGGGATCGTGCAACATATATTAAAAAAAAGATATCATCGCTGCCTATTGTAAAGTAAAGGTCTCTCTCGGATCAAACCCGTTATTATGAAAGCTCTCCGGAACAACTGCATGTCGGGTCTGCGCCCTGCTTGTTGTCGGCGTTTTGTGTAAAAGTTGACATTTTGTTTTTTTGCAACCTGCGATTACATATCTCTTAAATATGTATAGATTCGTATCATAATCTAAGCACAAAACAGTTCTGAACACGCCTTGTGTCACTTTCATTCAGTGAGGCAATGTGCTAAATAATGACTTTATAGCGAAACTGTTACACATTTCTTTAAAGTTCTATAAAAGTTAGTTTTGGTTTTGTTAGGAGCTGTGTGTTGTGTTCAGGACCTTCACATTATTATAGTCTGCAGTTCCAGTGAGCTGATGCTTTCTGTCAGAATGTCCATGTGGAGGCCAAACATTGTGCATGAATAAACCTGAAAACTGACTGCACAAAGACAAGAGCATGCAGGCCAATAGGAGGCCAGGCCTCCACAGAGAAGAACCACAGATCAATTGTTAAATGGTGAGAAAGTGATTTACAGTCTAACGTTTGTTAATACAAAAATAAAAGCAGTTACTGACAGTTTGAAGTTCCACGTGTCAGATATGTGGATTACACTTTTCAAACGGCTTCATTTAGATTTCATTAGGTGTATAATCTGCAGCAGTCTATGGTTTGTAACATCTCTGACTGTTAAATGATCATCTTAAAAATAATGATGTTTAATGGTTAGTTTCATTTAATGCGATCTGTGATAAAGAAAAACGTTTTTGGATGCTCTGGCTTTTGCTTTGGCCCTTATTCACTTGTCAGTTTACATAGACATCTACAGACCTCCCCCCCACGCCACACACACACACACACACACACACACACACACACACACACACACACACACACACACACACACACACACACACGCACACACACACACACACACACACACACACACACTGGGGCAGGGTCAGCCTTGGTGTGTTCCAGAGAAATCAGTGTGATGTGAAGAGTTATTCACCGGAATAGAGAGCAGGAAACTTGCTGAAGGTAGAACTGTCTGGTTGGGTCTCATTTTTTATTCTTTAGTTAGTAAATCTTCCTATTAGTGTAAACAGAAAGTTGATTACAATCCCATCCAGTATATTTAGTTGATATATCTTCCTCTTTTTTATTTTGACAGTCTTGGTTGATTTAAATACACTAGTTTCCACTGGAAGACTTCTTTTGACTGTGTTTTCTACCTGAGCCAACACATCACTTTCTTTATTTTAAGATGCTGCCACTTATAATCATTAGAATTAACGATAATAGTCAACTGCTCGAAAACAAGTCAAATGTTTCCAGCTATCAGTGTTGGACTTTGCTTTAAGAAAATCGTTCGCACTGAAATGATAAGAACAACATATTTCATCAGGCAGCTAACAAGGAGAAAGGAAGCCTAGTTTCAGAGCATTGTGTGTTTTTGGTAAACAAGAGAAATCCTGTGAAGAGAGTCATGAGAGGGAGAGGTGCGCCCTCTTCTGTTTCAGACCAGAAACAACACGAGCTTCACCTGAGCCAGGACTGAGAACATGTGGAGTCCTGCAGCTCTGAGGAAACATTGCGAACAGTGTGTGTGTGTGTGTGTGTGTGTGTGTGTGTGTGTGTGTGTGTGTGTGTGTGTGTGTGTGTGTGTGTGTGTGTGTGCACACAGGAAACAGGCTGCTTTTTGTTAAGATGCTGCAGCATATGCTTTAGCCGGAAAGCAGCATTTGTTCTGCCTGGTGTGTACGGACTAATTAAGTGAAGTGTTATTCTGATGGTTTCACTCACTTCATATTCATCATTTGCGTTCTGATATTGAACACGAACTGTTATGCATGCAGCAACACTTTGTATATTGCCAAGAAATCTGCAAACTGGGACAAATACATGTGTGTTGTTGTTGTGTGTCTATGTGTTTGTTTGTGTATGTGTGTGTTTGTGTGTGTTTGTCTGTGTGTGTTTGTCTGTGTGTGTGTGTGTGTGTGTGTGTGTGTGGGTATGTGTGTGTTTGTCTGTCTCTGTGTGTTTGTGTGTGTGTGTGCGTGTGTGGGTATGTGTGTGTTTGTCTGTCTCTGTGTGTGTGTGTGTGTGTGTGTGTGTGTGTGTGTGTGTGTGTGTGTGTGTGTGTGTGTGTGTGTGTGTGTGTGTGTGTGTGTGTGTGTGTGTGTGTGTGTGTGTTTGCTGAAGCCAGGCTCCCACCTCCTATTCAGGACAGAAAGACATGTAGAGACAGACAGACGATTTGACAGCCTCAGTTCAAACTTTTCTTTCTTTCTTCATATATCATTTTCTCCACTCCTTAAACTCAACATTCAGTGTATGTTGCATTGCTTACTATGCTTGCTCATAGTTGTGGTTGCCGAAGAGTTTATGATCAAATATTTTTTGGTTTAATGTTTGAGGTTTGAAATGAAAAATAGAATTCTTATACATTGCATTTCCAGATGGTCTGTGCTTAAAAAATTACCAGGCTTTCATTACTGGGCTCATGGAAATATTGGGAGCTAAATATTGTGTCACTTAAAGAGGAGAGCCTACAGTGTTCCACACAAACAGCCAATCAGAAGTGAGGGATTGAACACGTCTCAATAATGATGGTTGTGATTGAATCTGTGTCTAACCCACTGTCCTCTCCTGTCGCAGCGCTCAGCTGTAACGAGAACGACGGCGAGTCCATGGACCGGGACTCCCAGTACAGCTCCAGCCAGAAAACCAAGCGCATGAGGACGTCCTTCAAGCACCACCAGCTGAGGACCATGAAGTCCTACTTCGCCATCAACCACAACCCAGACGCCAAGGACCTGAAGCAGCTGGCCCAGAAGACCGGCCTCACCAAGAGGGTCCTTCAGGTACCCACAGCTATACTATCCTCCACTGTTTTTGTCTGTCCTCCACTGCACTATACTGTCCTCCACTGTACTATACTGTCCTCCACTGTCTTTGTCTGTCCTCCACTGTACTATACTGTCCTCCACTGTACTATACTGTCCTCCACTGTCTTTGTCTGTCCTCCACTGTACTATACTGTCCTCCACTGTACTATACTGTCCTCCACTGTCTTTGTCTGTCCTCCACTGTACTATACTGTCCTCCACTGTACTATACTGTCCTCCAATGTCTTCTTCTGTCCTCCACTGTACTATACTGTCTTCCACTGTACTATACTGTCCTCCACTGTACTATACTGTCCTCCAATGTCTTCTTCTGTCCTTAACCTTCCATATCTGTCATCCGTTCTTTATTGTCTTTCACTTTCCTGCACCATCCTTTAAGGTCTGTGTCTGTTCTTTTCTGTGCCTTTCTATCCTTCACTGTCCTCCACTGTCCTCTACAGTCTTTTTCTGTCCTTCACTGTCCTCCACTGTCCTCTACAGTCTTTTCTGTCCTTCACTGTGGTGTAGGAGACAAATGCTATCAGGGGTTAAAGAGCTTCTCTTGTTTTCTGCACATCAGCCTTCTTCCAAATGTAAACTAAAGAAGTGAGGTTTTACTGGAAGGAGCCCGCTGCTTATTTTAAGATTTTTCTATTCCGGGGAAATTCTTGGAAAGAAAACTGCAAACAAGCTGAACAAAATCAGAAAGAAGCCTTTTTTTCTCACTTAGATTAAAACATTTAAGAAATTATTTTTAAAAGCTGCATAAAAAAGAATGCGAGATTCTAATTACCTCAAGCAACGATAAACATTCAATGCATGTTTTTATTGGAATGCAAAGTTACCTCTGAAAAGAAAGCCATAAAACCAATGTGATGTAGTATTTCAGTGGAAGATATGACGTTATGTTGAGTACTGAGAGATGCAAAACAAAAAGCTCCGTTACACGCAAAGAGAGAGGAAGCACAACACAGCGTTTGATTTCCACAAAAGACAACAGCAAATTATCTGGGGGACTGAGAAGAATAAAACTGAGACAAAAAGGTTTCTGAATCAAATTCTTTCTGAGGAGGAAAAAAATCCTCCCGCTGCTTTAATTAACGCTTGCAAAAAACAAAGCAGTCGTTTTGCTTTGATGCATTCCAGTTTTCACGCTTGTTATTCCAGCTGAAGCCGTTTCCCATGGCTCCGTCATGATTCCAGCGCTAACACTGCTACACCGCTACACTGCAGACTCAACACAACTCAGATTCTCATTTTCAGTATTGAAAAAAAGAGAGCAAAGATTTAGTGTATTCAAATACATTAACATCAGGGAGAATGAGGAGCAGGGTACGTGTTTCAAAAGTGTGCTGCAGGGCCTTTTTAACGAGAGTAATGACTGAAATCATGGCTGATTTTATCCCTACACACACTATAGACAGGTCAATTATTATCTTTTACACTATCATCTAAAGCAGGACGCCAAGGCTCTACTTTCATGAGCAGACATGAAAGAAAAGTTTATTTCTGTGGCTACCATGGCTTTGACTGGAGAGAAAGGCTTTTATGAGTTTTGTACACAGCGTTGTGTTTTTAAGTGTTCTTTTATCCTTGATTCGCAAACACACTTTTTAAAGGCACGAGGAGATGCTTACCCGTGTGTGTTGTGCTGCGGTGTGGCGAGTTAATATAAGTCTACTTGGGTTTCTGCAACATCAAAAATGATTCTTTGCTGTTTTGCTGCAAAAAGTCCATCAAACTAAAAACAAGATACCTTTATTTCCTCTGATGTCCCTATCAGCAGGATCTGTGTCAGGTTTGGTGAGGGCTTGGTTACATTAAGGCTCAAAACGTCTGGGTTTTGGTTAGGGAAATAGCTTCTGTTGAGCTGCTAATTGATGCACTGTGTTAACCAGAATCAGAATACCGTCATGAGGGGACATTGACATTGTTACAGCAGAAAAGAGCCAAAGACAGCTTAATGTCCATCGATTTCAGCACAGTTTGAAACATTTGATTACACAGAGTCTGAATGACCTCTAGTTGTGTGAATTATATAAATGTACACCATTATATATTTTATTTATATTTCTATATATTTTATATTTATGCATTTCCTGGTTTATAATCCCGGACCTTGCACGGAACAAAGAAAGACAAAGAAATTATACATATGAAAATAGTTCTGTGTTGAGTGGTTTATTCACAGCAATAAGGACACTAGTTCTAGAAGGAGATGCTACATCCGAAATGTTTAAACTGTCCTTTATACTGATGATGAGATCCATAAATGGTGAAGACCTACATCTTAAAACATACACGTAAAAAACTGAAACGTTGAACCTATTATTATTTATTTAAACTTAATATTATTGCTTTTAACTAAACTAATACAATTATGTGAAATCTGTTAACATCATACATTTAATTAAAGTAAACGTTTCAGTTGTTTCAGTGTAGATGGATAAAACAGATACCATTATAGATACAACAAATATATTTGTTTGTGTAATGTAAAGCTGACCCGTTGGTAATGATTAAATATGAGGTGGTCCGTTCCTATAGTAACAGGATGATGTTGTTCCTGCAGGTCTGGTTCCAGAACGCCCGGGCCAAGTTCAGGAGGAACCTGCTGCGGCAGGAGAGCACGGGGGGGGACAAGGCCTCGGACGGCTCCACGCTGCCGGGGGGGACGCCGTCGGGCCCGGCCTCAGATATCTCCAACGCCTCCATGAGCCCCTCCAGCACCCCCACCACCCTCACAGACTTGACCAACCCAACCATGCCCACCGTCACCTCGGTGCTCAGCTCCGTGCCGGGCGGCATGGATGTCCACGAGTGCCGGAGCCCGTCACAGACCACGCTGACCAGCCTCTTCTGATGCCCCAGCCCTCCCCCTCTCAACTCTGCTCCGCCCTACTGGATCTAAAACTAAGAACTGTTGACTCCTTTCAACATTAAAGGATTAGAGAAGAGAAGGTAACGGAAACATGAAAAAAGAAATAATTTTGCTCTGAGCCCATTAGAGACTATTTGCATAGTGACGTGGCCGGGCCTTACAGATGGAGCAGTTGCTGTTATTTTGATGTTGTTGTCTTGTCGAGAACTGAGGAGACTTGATTTGCATTTTTCAATGTTTACAGAAAGAGACTGCGGGAAAAAAGAAACTGCTTAATTTTTAATTCATTCATTTTTTCCAGCACAGTATTTATGTTGTTGTTCAAGAGTCACTGTTAGAAAGGATTGTAAAATAATCTTTTTTTGAAAATCTGAGATTAAACACAGGTTACAATATTCTACGACTGCCCCGTGCCTCACAGTCCACTTCATCTCAAACAGCATCACACAAAATGATTTCACTGCAAGAGAGTCATGACCTCCATTTGTACATGTGTGTGTGCGTGTGTGTCTGCATGTGTGTATTTTACATACAGTGATACGCAGTGTGCAACGCTTTCATTTCTAAAGCTCCATTCAGTGGTTAGGTCTGATGAGAGCTGGGCAAACGAATGTCATGCTTTTACCTATGAGAATTCTCTTCCTCACTTTGTCAAAAACAGGATTCGAGCAGAGCTACATGAGGACACTATGTTTGAAAAGCAATTATTATTGAATCATTTAAGTTGAATGCACTTTTAGAATTGGCAAACTGGGACACAGGTCACATACAGAACTGAGACGGGGGAAAATAAGTGGATTATCTCACATCACATTTTCTTGGACTAAAACTTATCATTTTGTTTATAATACAACACATTTGCTGTGAAGACCCTGACTCTGGTGGCATTGATCAGATCCTGACTGAGCTCTCACAATTATATAAACCTCCCTGCTGATCCTACTTTTCTTTTTCCATGATATGATAAACAAACTACATGTTGTCTTCCGGTCACTCAGTATTTACCCACCCACACACTGATCAGCGTCATAGAAGGTGTGAAGACACTCACAAGCGATCAGGGTTCATTATCTTGCCGGTCTTCCCGCCAGTGGACGAGCGGCTCCGGAGCTGCAGCTGCCTCTCAGTGTACACACATTACTACACACAGTAGTACACACGGTATTTTATACTGTCAACATTTCAGTATTTTTCAGTGTATGCTTTTGTGATTCCTCCAGAGCTCATAGTGGAAGTTCAGACACAGGTCGGGGTTCATATATATATATACAGTATATATATATATATACACTTTGTAAATCCATCCTGATTAACATAGCTGACATCTCTCAGTATACATTTTGGCTTCTTGTTTCTTGACATTTGCATTGTTACTCATAATCATTCACTTGTAGTTTGCTCAATAAGCTTGTTATAAGTTTGTTTCTGGATGGAAAGACCTGACCTGAGTGCAGTGAAAAAGTTAGGGTGTCATTCTCTGGGATGGCCTACCGGGCACAACACCTGGTGGTATTATTGCCTTTTTTCCATCTTCACCCAAGTTTAACAATGAGGGTGCAGTTTTCAACCAATCGTTATCACAGTTGTGAGAAACTAAATGCAAAGAGAGAATCTGGAGAGAACCAGCGAGTCTGGCAGGATACATCTGTGTTCTATTAGTATTATTATAGGGGGCTTTATGTATACAGTCCAAGGTGTCCAATGTCTCATAATCTGCCCATACTCTGTAATCAGTGAAAATTATTAATAACTAATCTGGGAAATGTGGGAAAATAATTCCAAATTCGAAGTAATCAAATACGATTCAGGTTTTTGGGTACACCACATTTGAATGAAAAGGACTTCTGAAAGGTACAGATGACGTATGAAGTAAGAATACAATTTGTTTCGATTAATGAATATTAGTATGACACTATATTATTGTTGCCCGTATATAAACAGGACTTCATCATGTTCAGATATCAAAGTTAATACTTATTGTGCAGACTAACCCGACCTCTGCCGGAAAACCATGCTTTAAAACTTTAAAAAACACAAAAAAAACGAACGTGAAACTGACTCGGTATCATCATTCCTTAAAGTACAAATGTACATGTCATGCATCAAATCAGAAGTGTGTGTGTGTGTGTGTGTGTGTGTGTGTGTGTGTGTGTGTGTGTGTGTGTGTGTGTGTGTGTGTGCACTGCTGCAACCTGCTGTCTCTGCATATTATGTCTGATTATATCATTTCACGAGGACCGTTCATTTAACCCTTCTTACCGAATGTGGCATTAAAATAGAAGAAATCCCTCACTGTTAAGCTACCAGCCTGTTTTCAGGTCTCAGGGTCGAAAAGGACATTCCCAGAACAAATGACAACTTCCCTTCTAAAAGGGGTAAATTAATAATCTTTTTTCTCAAAGCAATGATAAACCTGTGAGTTGGATGTAGAAAAGTCACAATCAATATAGAATTTTTTTATTTTAAAGTAAATTCAGATCGAACATAGTAAAAATGTAAAATATAGTGTCCGTCGAAAAAAACATTACTTGAATGATGGGATAGTAGACTAAAAGCTTTAGGAATCCAAACTATAACATATACTAAGTACCCTGTATCAAGATTGATGCAAAACAAGTGACATTTGACCTTTTTAGACAGATTTAGAAAAAGAAACCCACTTCTGGGGTCATTTGGGTGGATTTTCCATATCTCTGGCCCCCCTCTGTCGATTTTGATGATTGACACCTCTTTTGAACCGTTAGAGCCAATATAATCGAGGGGAAGTTCCTATCCTAAAATCCATCTAAACATTACCCATTGGTGAATGAGTGATGCGTAGCCAGAATGCCCAATACCAGAAGCTGTCACACTCTCGTAGCAGCTAATATGAAATCTCCGTTATTGACATAAAAATGGAATGATGGATTATCAGTAATCATTTCAAAGTGACACAGACACATTGGATTAACTATTGGATTAACGTTCAGCAGCGTTTTTATCGCTTTAATGCCATTGAACACAACTTTTGATCAGAAGCAGCAAAAGGTAAGACAAATTGGCCGTTTTTTGCTACCTAAAGCTACGTTGTGTGATGTCTGGTTTTGCTTCCCATGTCGCGAGTTCTGATCAATTGTTTGTGCAGATCCAATAAGTAATAAGGGTATTTTACCGTGAACCGTGAGTTCTGTGTTATGTGCATTAGCATATAACACACCCGCAGCCTGGCTGGGAGTTTGTGTGTGCTCCTCGCAGCAGCGAGCTTCGCAGCGTCCTGCCGAGTGTGTGTGTGTGTGTGAGGAAGCCCGAGGATTGGTCCAAACGTAACGGCTCCGCAGACGTAACCTCACTATACCCGAAATACGTCACAGCACCCAGGAAGTAAACAATGGAAAAAGAGGAATGTCCAAGGAGGCGTTCTGGGGCAGCACAGACAGGTCTTCTCTGTGTTAGAGTTTTACTCGCTACAGGGTGTACTTTGAGGGTTTGTGACTCTGCAGACCGTTTACATGCAGAAAAAGCTACATAACACACAAGGGGATGGGTAATAACCGGAAAAGCATGTCATGGGATCTTTAAACTAAGCATCTGTGCCGGAGCTGAGGGTGATGGCAGCTGACAGCCTTCCGGGAAGTGCAATCATAAAAAAAATCTGTTTTCACAAGCAGCTTTTCCTCAGTCTGTTAGAGCAAACTGTGCTCAATGTTCTCACGGCTGCAGGGACGAGAGCTCCTCGTAAAGGTAGGAAGATTTTCTACTTAAAAATATCACTTCACAATCCGTTCAAACAGAAGTTTAACAAGGAGGTGGTGAGTGGGTGGTGGAGGGAGAGGTCTGGAGAATTGCAGTCTTTACACTTTGTAAGCAAAACATGAATTATGAAAAACAGACCTTAACTTCCCCTGCAGTGCATAATTAGAAATGGGTGTTCATAAAATCCTGGTAGCACAGACATGGTAATTATCTCTGCAATTGTGTGAGGAGTTTGAGGACGTGACCACAAAACACACTCAGAAATCTGCTCAGATTTTACATCTCTACAGGTCTGCTCGCGTGTGCATGAACAACAATATAGTGTGTGTGTGTGTGTGTGTGTGTGTGTGTGTGTGTGTGTGTGTGTGTGTGTGTGTGTGTGTGTGTGTGTGTGTGTGTGTGTGTGTGTGTGTGTGTGTGTGTGTGTGTGTGTGGCCCTCACTCCAGGAAATCAATCAGGTCAACCTAACATATGGATGCCTTGGTCGAGCCTGGCTGAAACTGCATATCACTGTGGACAAAACATACTGTAGTTCCGGTTATACATTTGTCAGTGTTGTAAAAAAAAAATGTGGCCGCTTGCTCCACGTTAATGTGTGATGTGAATTTGATCCAGTTCTTACAAGGAGACGAAGAGTGTCACAGAGAAATACACAACTCATAACTGAAAACCTGCTCCATGGTAATAGATGATTATCTTATTATTTTTCCTATAAATGCTTATTCTAAGAACAATACACGGTGTATTATTGATTTTCCAGGGCAGACTGGGAGGCTTCCACAGCTTCACATCATGTCATTGTTTTGTCTCAGAATTGGTTGAATGCTGTCACAGCGGCCTGTTTGTCTGTTGGTTTATATGAGCATCATGGCAGCCATCAACCTTCGCTTTTTATTATAGAAAATAAAAACTAGGGTTTTTTACTCTGATATCACTGATTTTCAATATTTTCTCTAAATCTCAACCAGGTTTTGTAATCAACATGTTGACAGGATTATTCTTCTGTAATTTCCAATGTCAAGAATGCCATACATTCCACTTCAGCTTCTGAAAAGCGAGGATTCAATTAGTTATTTAAATAAGCCTATGGAAATCTGAATTACATTTTTTACTTTTTATTAAAAAATAAACTTAATATTTGTGTTGGTTTTTTAAAGATTGATATTATCAGCAGGAACCAATGGGCTTGTGGCTGAAAGAGAAGTCAGGAAGTATTGAAAGACAGACATGATGTTAGTTTTGGCATTTACAATACTTATAACTGCTTGTATAACTCACTTAGCGAGACACAGCAATCAGTTATGATTGCAGAAATTGGGCTTCCCAACCACCTCTTTTTTCACTCAGTCTTCTCTTTAGTATCTTATTTATTCACAGGGAACTGGAGCCACATGCACATTTCAGCTATTTAGCTGGCACACTCCTGCACGACAACTTACAGCTACTTACAGACTAGCAAGAGGCTTCAGTTCCTGGATCACCAACATTACAAGCAACCAACAGTAAGTAGAGCAAAGGTCAACGTCACACACACACACGCACGCACGCACCACACACACACACACACACACACACACGCACACACACACACACACACACACACACACACACACACGCTCTCCAGCCTGTCCTGATTCAGGGCCTGTTCTCCCGGCACAGCTCTCCCAGAGTGTGGGGGGGTGCCAGGCAGGCTGGGTGCCGAGGGCTTTAGGTCCCATGTTAGGTGTCGGAGCCAGAGTGGAGAGGATTCCAAATACGTTGGCCAGATGTACCCACACACTCCTATAAAGTGGTGTGATGAAGGCTTTAATAGAGCGAGGCCAGTTCTAACAACGCATGACAGGCAATATAGCAACACTGGGCCCTGTTAAGTTCAATATGCAGGAACAGTGCCAAATCTCTTTTATTTAACTGGGGGGTGGGGGCGGAGGGGAATCAGGGCACTCCATACCTGCATAAAACATGTTATAAATCTCAACCAGCTGTTCAATTAACATGTCATTCATTTTTACTTATAGTTCAAGTGAGTAAGCTTTTTTAACCTATCCGTTGATTTTAAGGTTACCAGTGATGCTCTACAATAAATACTGGCCATCCAACATTCATACAGATAACCCACTTATGTTTCATTGCCAAGCATTTTGATTTTGTTAGGTCCAGTTAGGGACATTGCAAAAATGATTATGAGCCCTTTACTCAGAAGAGAGAGACGCAGAAATATTCACAATTTGTTTTGTATTATATAGAGAGCACAATGCTCTTTATAAGATTCACCACTCGTCCCCATCCAAATATTTTGTACATTCCCATAGTTGGGGTTAAGTTTGGAATTACATACTGAGTGTTTTCTTCCTTTACAGTGCATTAACTCCTTTTTTAAGTCCACCTGTTTATTTCAGACATAATTAAAATATTAAAGGAGGTGGTGTAATGAAACATATATATTTAGTCCCAGTCTTCTGGATGAGCTGTTGTTCCACTTTCACCCTTTAGAGGTGAGCTTATTCTGTCTGCCCGGGCAGACAGTCTGATGTGCGATGGACAAGACTACAGCCTAGAGCAGCAGTCGGGAACCTATGGCTCTTCCGGTGACGGCATATGGCTCCCAGACAATTTTGAGTTGAAAAAAAAAAGATTTAAAAAAAAATCAGTTTGGAACTGATTTTAAAATACTTGTGATATTTCTTAATAATACTGTGTAATTTTAAAGTAAACAGAAGTTAGTTTTGAAGATAAATTTCACGGGTCACCCGTGGGTCAGGTCAGGAACCAATGGCTCGCGAGCATGTCCGTTGTCATTGTAAAGGTGAAGAAATCAATTTTATCAGATAGCCAACTAGTTTATCCGCTTCAACCCTTGTAACGGAAAAGATGGCGAAAAGAAAAAAAGACGATGATTACCGTGCATTCCAGGCTGCGTGGACAGAGGAATTTGCATTTGTGGAGAGAGTAGGATCTGCGGTATGTCTAATATGCAATGATAAAATTGCATCGATGAAACGGTCAAATATAAAGCGGCACTTCGATACGCACCATGCTTCATTTGCATCGAAATATCCAGCGGGGGACAGCAGGAAAAGGGCATGCGAGGAGCTACAGCGGAGAGTGCAGACGAGTCAGCAGCAACTACGTGTGTGGACCAAGCAAGGTGACGGGAATTCCGCTAGCTTTGCGGGTGCTTTGGCAATAGTAAGGAATGGAAAGCCATTCACAGATGGCGAGTATGCCAAAACATTCATGCTTGATGTTGCCAATGAACTGTTTGATGACTTCCCAAATAAAGACAAGGTAATCAAACAAATAAAAGACATGCCCCTGTCAGCAAGAACTGTGCACGATCGTAGCATCATGATGGCAAATCAAGTCGAGGAAACACAAATTAAGGACATAAACGCCGAGACATACTTTTCTCTCGCGTTAGATGAGTCAACAGACGTTAGCCATCTATCTCAGTGCAGTATAATTGCCAGGTATGCTGCAGGTGACACACTGCGTGAGGAAAGCTTGGCTGTTTTGCCAATGAAAGGGACAACAAGAGGAGAGGATTTATTCACGTCTTTTATGGAGTTTGCTAAAGAAAAAAAACTACCGATGGATAAACTTCTTTCTGTCTGTACTGATGGTGCACCCTGTATGTTGGGGAAGAACAAAGGATTTGTAGCGCTTCTCCGTGAACATGAAAAGAGAGCCATCCTAAGTTTTCATTGCATCCTGCACCAGGAGGCGCTTTCTGCTCAGACGTGTGGCCAGGAGCTTGGTGAGGTGATGTCGCTGGTCATTCGAGTGGTCAACTTTATTGTTGCCCGAGCTTTAAATGATCGCCAGTTTAAAGCTCTGTTAGAAGAAGTTGGGAATCATTATCCCGGTCTGCTTTTACACAGCAACGTGCGTTGGTTGTCAAGGGGGAAGGTGCTCAGCCGTTTTGCAGCTTGCCTGAGTGAAATCCGGACTTTTCTTGAAATGAAAGGCATCAAGCATCCTGAGCTAGACAACACTGACTGGCTCCTGCAGTTTCACTATCTCATGGACATAACTGGCCATCTGAACCAGCTCAATGTGAAAATGCAAGGTATTGGAAATACAATCTCATCCCTTCAACAAGCAGTGTTTGCATTTGAAAGCAAGCTGGAAGTCTTTCTCAGGGACATTGAAACAGGTCGTCTTCTGCAACAATTTGGAGATGCATGCTTAGCAAGTGACTCCACTCAACATCTGGATCTCCTGCAGCTAGCTGGCTTTACGTCCAATCTCCTGCAGTCATTCAAAGCACGTTTTGTGCGCGCACTGGTCCTTTCAAGTTCATCACTCATCCACATGTGTGCAGTGGACAAACTCGACCTGACATGCATCCCCGGGGTCTCTATCGGAGACTTTGAGCTGGAAGTTGCTGACCTGAAGGCATCAGACATGTGGATGAGTAAGTTCAAGTCACTTAATGGAGAGTTGGAAAGTCTTACGCGACAGCGAGCAGAGCTGGCGAGGGAACACAAGTGGACAGAAATGAAAAATCTTCAACCTGAAGACCAGCTGATTGTGAGTATTGCCGTATTGACCATGTTTGGCTCTACATATGCATGTGAGCAGTCATTCTTGCATATGAGGAACATTAAGACCAACCTACGCTCACGTTTAACTGATGGAATCCTCAACGCCTGCATGAAGCTCAACCTCACCACGTATGAACCAGACTACAAGGCCATCAGCAAAACCATGCAGCACCAGAAGTCGCATTAAAAGTAAGACATATTTAATTTATTATACGTTAAAAATACTATATGGCTCTCAATGAAATATATTTAGAAATATTTGGCTTTTATGGCTCTCCCAGTCAAAAAGGTTCCTGACCCCGGGCCTAGAGGAACTAGAGTCGGGGGGGGGGGGGGATTGGTGAAGAACTTGAATGTAATATTTTCTCTGGAAGTTTTTCCTTGTACGATGTGAGGGTCTAAGGATAGAGGGTGTCGTTTATCTCATACTGATATTCTGAACAATCTGTGCTGTTGTATTTGCTGTAAAGTGTCTCTACTGTAAGCTATTTTTATTATATGTACAGCACTTTGGCTCGACCAAAAATCGTTTATAAATGTGCTATATAAATAAAACTTGATTTGATTTGATATATAATGAAATGAGCTGGATTCCTATTCCCATTCCCTTGGTCATTATGTGGCCATTTAGGCCTGCTTTAGCCCTTCGCCTTTCACCCTGAGGGCCTCTCCATCTCAGGGCTAGCAGCTAATTAGCATGAGGAGGCTGAGCTAACGCAGAGACGGCTCTCTCTGATCACATTCACTCAATGGCTGAGGACGCATAGAGAGATGAAATTAGAGTGATTAATTAGGCTTTGACACTCCGCCAAAGGTTCTCAATTTAGCGCTGTCACATCAATAAAAAAGGCATCTCCTCAGTCGCAACTCGCAAGCCGAAGCGACCTAAAGGAAAACGACGTGGGGGTATTACCAACAATTAAGACCAATTAGTGGGAGCAACCCTCCATGGGAAGACGTACATAAACACGACAGAGCGCCGAAACTCATACCAATCAGGCCTGCTAAGACGGCTCTCTCCTCGCTGTCATTTCAGATGTGTGGGTCTTTGGGGTCTCACCTCTTGTCTCACTCTCTGTGCCTGCATTCTTCTTTTCTCCTCTATGTGAATGGTGTTCCTGGGTTTTGCTCTGGTGAGTCTGCAGTCTGTCCCCTTTCCAACCCTCCATGAAGGAGCTGTGTGGCTCAGACTCTGTTGGGACACACCGGAAAGCTTTTTATTTTTTATTTTGTCATCCTGATTGTCTATACTTTGCTTTTAAGAAGATGTTTAGGGTGTACACATGACATCTAACTGCACATCTTTCAGCCCTAGATAGGGCTCACTACTGTATTTCTGTTCTGTTAAAAATATATTTCGGGTGAGTTTTGCTTGAACTGAATCTAATGTCAAACAAAGTGTGTCATATGCTGTTCATACTGTAAAGCCTGCTAAGGCCATTTTGTAAATTATCTTTTGATATGGGCTCAACTTCACATTATAGCATTGTGTTAGCAAAGCAGTTGGTCACATTTAACGATCATCAGAGCTGCTCAATACTGACTCTTGACCAAGTCTGTGTGGGAAAGACACATATTTTATAACATTTAGCAAAAAGACTATTTTCTGTTACATTGAATGGTTACTGCAACACTTAAAACTAAAGCTAACAAAGACAATGAAATACTAATAAACAGAAATATGTGAAAGTAGTTCGACAAAGAAGAGACTTTCCAAACCACAAATATAAAATAACCAGTCAGGAGAAGCAATCTTTAACTCTGGTTCTATAGATAATGAGTCCTCTTCTCTCCGGGTAAAAAGGCAACATTAGTCCGAAAGAGACAAAGGAGGAGAGCTGGGTCCAGATTAATGTGCAAATATGATACAATAAATAATATATAATGTATATATATAATATATATAATATATATATATATATATATGAGGCTCTGAGCCCCAATTATTTTCCTCACAGACGACAAAAAAAGTCCGACATTATATGATTTAAAATAAAAACAATAATCGTGGCTTGATATTGAGTAAGAACATGTTTTTTATTAACCCCATAATGACCCGACCGGACACAAATACGTGATGCAGGCACGAAACATACTACCAATAGAAATACATTACTTTTAAAATGGTTCTGAGTTGTACAGGTAGTTCATCGAAGTCCAGTGTGAAGTCTCCACAGTCGGTGATGGTTTGGGGTGCTGTTGGTCCACTGCGTTTTATTAAAGGTCCCATGTCATGCTTTTCCGGTTATTACCCGTCCCCTTGTGTGTTATGTAGCTTTTTCTGCATTTAATGGTCTGCAGAGTCACAAACCCTCAAAGTACACCCTGTAGCGAGTAAAACTCTAACACAGAAAAGACGTGTCTATGCTGCCTCAGAACGCAAAACAATATGATACAGTACAGTACAAGTACTTCTGGGTCTCTGTACTCTCCTGTCAGACTGAGAGGCTCAGATAACTACAGCTCAGTGAGGTAAGGTCAGGACTCTGTCAGTGTTTAGATAGTTAACTTAAGTTATCTCAGTGGGTCTCAAACGGTTGGGTTAACATTTATGTAAACAAGTATTTCCGAGGAACACCTTTATATGATCATTATAGTATTAAAAAATAAGAGAATAAATGAAAAACAGGTATGAAATACTATATGACAATAAAACAAGAATACAGTTTAAAAGGGGAGTGATTTGTTATCCACAAAGAAAAAGTGCATCTGTTGACAGTTCTGTTTCATATGGATGTTGAGCGATGTATCCATAGATCTCTTAATTTTGCTCTCAAAGTGCACCAGATTGATGCTTTTAACTTCAATATTTAAAGAAAAATCTTCCCGGGGGAGCATGGCGCTGGACCCCCCTAGAGGAGGTTAGGTCCACCCCCCACCTAAAACATGTTCACATGGATAGGATACTAAATACATTTGCACACTTTTTATATGGTGGCCTATGCCCATATGTGTCTGTTTGGTGGTCGTGCCACAACCGTGCATGTATGCACAAGTCATAGGTGCGCTATAAAATTGAAATTGAAGTTGCGTTGGTGTTTGTGTGTTGGTTGTTGACGGCAGTGGGTGCCCCCCCCCCCCCCGTAGTAAATTATTGCCTCTCTATTCGATTTGTTCTAGAGCCGACCCATACAATAGTATGCTAACTCTACAGGCAAACATAGTCTATTACTACAGGAAATATTGAATAATCTTGTGATTACAAAGATATGATAACAATAAAAATGCACCTACATTCGACGGCAAATTCTTGAAAGCCAACTTTTCGTGAGTTTTGGGTCGACACAATTCGCAGCGCATTCGCCAGGAATCGTTTTTTATAATGAAGAACATCTCCCTCATATATGGCCATGGGAGAGGGAGATTAATATCTCCGCTGCTCTCAGTATTGTCACTAACTACATCACCTGTCTCTGCCTCCTCCTCTTCCTCCCTAACGTCCCCCTTTATTCCTCTAGCTGCCTCTGCGGCCTGGTTCTGCCTCGCTCCGTTACTGGCGCTTTGGGATAATAAGGTGCTGCAGTTGCTTCTGATTCAGAGGATGATGGGAATAGACCAAATAGACTCGAGCTAAGTTATATCTCTCACAGGCTCCACCCTCTACTGGACTCTATGGGTACTACCACTTGATCATATCATGCAAGCATTCATCCCCTGACACTTCTATAAACGTAGCCGGCCCCGGGGCGGGCCTACCTGAATGTGCGCGCATCTCACCATATAAAAGGAGGCCTCGCCTCCTGACTGTCATCCTTTTTTCTTCAGCGAGCAGGATTGAACAACCTGAGCAGTAATGCTGCGTTCAGACCGGACGCGATGCGATGTTTGGGGGCGGCGCGATTACATGTAAAGTCAATGCAGAGACGCGATCAGACGCACTTTCACTCCGACGGCGCGCATGAAGCAGTGGACGCGGCGCGAATCACGCGATTGAGGCGATTGAAGGGGGCCGCGTCAAACGCGAGAGTTCAATTTTTTCAACTCGGGTGTCAAATTCACATGACGCCTTCTCGCGGGAGCCAATCAGCGTTGGGATTCCCTCTGACGTCCCTCTGACGTCCTGCTGTTGATCCTTACTTACCAGAGACATATTGACAGGCGCTCCGCAGCTGAGAGGGAACGCCTGTAGTTTGTGTCAATCCGGGAAATCCTGACATCAACCCGAGCTAGAAGATCATCAAACTGGACACAAGTCATCCTAAAACACAGCTGGAAACGGCAGTCATCCAGGCGCAGTTCCTTGATTAAACAATGATATTCACCAAACTGTGTGCGACGCTTGATTACATTGTGAAGCCAGACGTTTGCGGCGTTTGTTGCTATGTTTGTAGGACTTCCACAGAAGGTACAAAGCAGCAATAGTTGAATATATCCTCCATATTCAATGACAGAAATAACCAAAAAGATCTTGCATGGAAGTGTAAACAACCTCAACTGCCCGTCAACGGTGCGGCGCGCCATTCAAAACATGTCTGTTTTGAATGGCGCGATAAAACAAACTGCAAGCCGTGGTGAAACTTGAGCGATTAGAGTGAAGCGAATATTTGCATCGTGTCCGGTGTGAACGAGAAAAGTAAGAAAGAAGAGAAGCATGGACTCACCACTCCTCGAACACCGGACCTGTCCAACATGCCCTGGTCTAATCGTGCCTGGGACCGGACCACCCACGATGCCTGGGAAATGATCCCCACGATGTCGGCGGCTTAGCCGGGATCATTTCCGGGTGAAGTTCGGCCCGCCAGAGGAGGAAGACGACGAGGAAGATTCAGCCCCTAGTTTTGCTGATATAGGCTTAGTTTGTCGGGGGACATCTTACTTCTTCCTTCTCTCTGTCTATACCTGTGTACTCTCATGTTCCGATTAACCCAGCTTCCCCAAATTTCTTTATTTTTGGTGTCTATATACGCCGGGATCCGGAGTCATGGATGATCCTGCGGTCCTGTGTCCTGGATCGCGAGCCCTGGATCGCGAGTCGTGGCTGTGGTCCTGGATCACATGTCCTGGATGGATATCCTCGTGGATTCATCTTCCTATTATACACACATGCATTTCCAAACATTTGGACTACCTATGTTGCAAATGTATTATCTTTTCAATTTCTGTGTCAACCCTCCATGGGCAGAACTTCCCTTCACGGGGAGTTTTGCGGCGGAACGCGTCACCAGGGCCCCGTTCCTTAGGGACTCGGGAGATGTGGTGCACAGTGAGCCCATACAGGGCTGGGGACTCTCTCTGTCTGCCTATG
Organism: Harpagifer antarcticus; assembly: GCA_902827135.1. Taxonomy (NCBI): domain Eukaryota; kingdom Metazoa; phylum Chordata; class Actinopteri; order Perciformes; family Harpagiferidae; genus Harpagifer; species Harpagifer antarcticus. Next base: position 6,546,077 of record CADEHL010000883.1, on the reverse strand, counting down.
GGGGAGCCCTCAGCACTGTTTTCCGAGCACACTTTTCACGAGGTAAGTGCGTCGGAGTGTGCTCTGTCAGCCGCGGCCCAGACTTCTCCACGGTTACAACCGAGGTAAAGGAGGGTTCGGTGCAGCGGCTGCTAACCAGAAAGCCGGTCAGCGGCAGTGGGGTGGAACAGTGTTGTTGGACGACAGCCTGTGTATACATCGGGGCTCCACCCACTGTACTCATAGAGTCCATTAGAGGGCGGAGCCTGTGAGAGATATAACGAGGGGTTACGTATGGTAACCCTTGTTATATTAGCACAGGCGGAGCCCTCTACTCGGGGCACTGTCGGTCCTATGCCGCTCGCTGAAGAGAGGTGTAGGATGACAGTCAGGAGGCGAGGCCTCCTTTTATACGGTGAGATGCACGCGCATTCAGGTAGGACCGCCCGGGGCCGGCTAAGTCTCAGTGGATGAATGCTTGCATGATATGATCAAGGGGTAGTACCCATAGAGTCTAGTAGAGGGCTCCGCCTGTGCTTATATAACAAGGGTTACCATACGTAACCCCTTGTTCTCATTGGTCCCTCTTCTTTAGAGAAGATCAGGAAATGATGGATACACGGATCATGTTAAAATCAATTGGCACGCAATGACTCTAAATAATATTTATCACGCCACCAAACACAAATTAAAACGCACCTGTTTTTAAATGTAAAAAGTACAAGTAAAAAGTAGTCCGAAAAATAAGTAGTGGAGTAAATTACTGATACCAGAAAAATATACTTTAGTACAGTAACAAAGTATTTGTACTCCACTACCTCCCACCTCTGAGAGTTAGTGGCTTCAGTCAAACCTACTTCCTTTCATTATGCAGTTTGATCATTTTCATTTAATACCTTTGCTGCTTAAAACAAAACCTAAAGGTTCCACAGAACTCAACGGTCCTCACCTTGACAGCCAAGGAGGAGAGCTCATTTAATCCAATCCAACCATTACCATGTCTACGGGACAAGACTGCCTTGAACAAGCAGAGAAGAAACAGTGCTTCATTATCCTCCTTCCCATGTGACAAATCCTCCCTGAATGGAGCAGAATGTAAAAGTTTCCCTGGGACACGCTGGGTTCCTGCTCTATTTAGATATACAGTGACGTGCTGTCAGAGCGCTGTACGGAGGTTTGGGATCTGCACTAAGCAGGGCGGTGTGCAGATCAGGGTGGGAGCTGGGCTCTCCCTGCAGGGGGGGGGGGGGGGGGGGGGGGGAAGTGTGAGCCCTGCACAGGCAGCTGTCAGCAGAGAGGTGGCATTTCCTGTTCTGACGCTGACAGAGGCTGTCTGCAGGCAGTTGGAGCACAGCCAGACTGACACCCTGTTTATTCACAGATGACATCCGGGCTGGGGATGGGTGTCACCGGCATTTTGATTCACCTAGCAATGTGAAAACTTCCCTGAAACACTGTGTGATGAAGTCTTTGTAGAGTACACATAACCAGAATAATTGAGGAGCTCCAGTGTGTGTGGGCCCATCAGCCCTGCTATCAGGCTGTGAGCAGCTAGCATGGATATCACACACATGCAAATACACACACACACACACATTTTTTCACACAGTTCCACCCACACGTTGAGTGGAAATCTGTCCCGGATTTTCGGCCCCAAAAAACATAAAGTTGTAAGCAACATTTTTCTCCATAAAGGATGAAATGTTAGTGTCAGACAAAACAAACATGCCAATGATAATTTGCATGATTTAAGTTAAAAGGGAAGAATAATGTGCAGTTTAGTCTTAGTCAACCTTGAGTGTACCTCACCACAGAGCTCTGGCTGTAGGCTTCTAAAGACAATTATTGTATGTGTGGGTCATTTGTTCCTAAATAAACCTGTATCTAAAATGTTATTCATCACACATTCACACATAGGGGAGAGTGGGGTAAGATGAGTCAAATTGTACTTATGTTGTCCTCTAGGCAAGGACAAATTAGATAGAAGTCAAATGACAATAACAACCTTTACTTCAGGATGTCAAGCAATGTGAAAAAGAATGCATATCAGAAAAGGCCATGAAAATATGACTAGTATAAACAAGTTGTCTTGTTGATAAACTTTCCCCATTTAAGGGGTAAGAGCCACGTGGTAAATTGAACCATCTGGGGGTAAATTGACCAATGGACTTTTTCAAGTTTAAACTTGTAAAAAGATATACCATCCTTTCTCTGCCACACCCTGCTTTGGTGTCTGCACTGTAGTGACACCTCGTCAACATTATAAATCATGTTTGGAGGGAATTGAAGTAGTAGTAGTAAGTAGTGAAAGGAGATTCTGCGCCTTCTACAGACGGAGACGGACATGATTCGGTCGAAACACAGGTGCTCGAGGCACTTAACGATCGTGGCGTGTACCTGAAGTCTGAGGAGATTGAGATCTGCCACACACTTGGGAAGCCATCGGAAAGTGGATTCCAAAGGGTGATCATAAAACTTGTGAGCAGAAAGACAAAAGTTCTTATGATGATAAACGCCAAGAAAATGAAAGGGACCGGAATCTACATTAACGAGCACCTCACGAAAAGGAACGTGGATATCGCAAGAACCGCGAGAGACCTGAGGAAGAGGAACCAAATCGAAGCTACCTGGACCAGGGACTGTAAAATATTCATCAAAACAAACGAAGGAAAAGTATCGATTGTGAAGGACAGTGAGGACTTATCTATATTTTAATGAACTCTGAGGATAAGAATATTACTCCCGCTATTGGTAAAGTATTGACAAATAATGCAATTACATCTATGCGCTATTTTCCCTCACTTCATTCATTAAGCGTGAGTCAAAGGTTACAACGACCACTCGATAATAATCCGTTATATTCAGTTTTGTATTTTGTCCTGTGTGTTAAAATAAATCCTCTGTATTGTATGATCAGTCATGAACTTACCTCCGTGTATGCACCATGGACTCAAATCACCCAGTCCCAGTGACCAAAGTGACCGGAGTAAACTCTAAGGATTTAAATCTCTTTGATGCCCATGTTAGCCAGTGCGGACCGGCAAAAGGTAGCGGACCGGCAAAAGGTAGCTCCTACTAGCCGTCCCCCGGCAACTCCCGAGCAGCAGGGAGACTGGGTGACTGTTCAGAAGGGGCATAACGCGAAACCCGCAGGTCCCCACCATCCCGTTCACGTGTCTAACAGATATTCCCCACTCAGCGAGACACCCGCTGAGAAGCCAACTCTGGTTATTGGTAGTTCTATTATGAGACACGTGAAGTTAGAGACCAAAGCCTCCACAGTCGCATGCATCCCGGGGGCCAGAGCGGGCGACGTTGAGGCGCATCTTAAACTGCTGGCTAAAAATAAACGTAAATACAGTAGGATTGTTATTCACGTCGGTGGTAATGATGTTCGTTTACGCCGATCAGAATGCACCAAACTTAATGTGGAGTCGGTGTGTAGTTATGCTAAAACAATGTCGGACACCGTAATCTTCTCTGGTCCCCTCCCCAATCTGATCAATGATGACATGTATAGCCGCATGTCATCATTTCAGCGCTGGTTGTCTTGGTGGTGCCCAGCAAACAATGTGGGCTTCGTAAATAATTGGACAGCCTTCTGGGGAAAACCTGGTCTGATTAAGAGAGACGGCATTCATCCTACTTTGGAAGGTGCAAATCTCATTTCGGCAAACATTTCAGGGCTTTGTGGACTTAATCCATGACAAACTGGAGTTGAGACCAGGAGGCGGAGTCGCAGTCTTACACGCTTCTCTGCGCTCTCTCCTAGGCAGTCATCCATAGGAATCCCGAACCCAATAAAATACCCAATATTAGCGGTGTGTGTGTCTGCCCAAGGACAATTTAAGGTAAAACCTAATAGAGGTGTCATACATAATAACCTAATAAAAGTAAATGTAACAACTACTACAGTGCAACAAAACAGGAATATTAAATGTGGTCTCTTAAACATAAGATCTCTAGCATCTAAAGCAATATTGGTAAATGATTTAATATCAGATTATAATATTGATATATGCTGTCTCACTGAAACTTGGTTGAGACATGAAGAATATGTCAGCATAAATGAGGCCACTCCACCCAGCCATATCAATACTCATATTGCCAGAGGCGTGGGCCGAGGAGGTGGAGTTGCAGCAATCTTTGACTCAAGTTTACTTATCAATACTAAACCAAAATTAAATTATACCTCCTTTGAAAGTCTCGTTTTTAGTCTTACGCATCCGACCTGGAAAACTTTGCAGCCAATCTTATTTGTTACAGTGTACCGTGCACCAGGTCCTTATTCAGAATTCTTATCAGAATTCTCTGAGTTTTTATCAACTTTGGTTCTTAAAACAGATAAAGTAATTATCGTAGGTGACTTTAATATTCATGTTGACGATGATAAAAAATAGCCTTACTGTTGCATTTAACTCTATATTAGATTCTGTTGGTTTTTGTCAGAGTGTAAATAAACCAACCCACTGCTATAATCACACTCTCGACCTTGTTCTGACTTATGGTATTGAAATTGAGCAACTATTAGTCGAACCGCATAATCCTGCTTTATCCGACCATTTCTTAGTAACTTTTGAAGTACTGTTACCAGACTACAAAGCATTAGTCAAAAGCTCCTGCAGCAGAAACCTATCTGTTGGTGCTATAGCCAAATTTAAGGAAGAGATTCCACCAATGCTTAACTCGATAGCAGGTCTGCATGTAGGGGAGGAAACTTATACAAAATGTCCACCACCCCAAATTGATCATGCTGTTGATAGTGCTACAGATGCGCTGCGAATAAAATTAGACTCTGTTGCTCCTTTGAAAAAGAAGAAAATAAAACAACATAGATTAGCTCCATGGCATAATGCCGAAACCCGCAAAATAAAGCAAAAGTCGAGACAACTTGAAAGGATATGGCGTTACACTAAACTTGAAGAATCTCGTTTAATTTGGCATATTACTCTCAATGAATATAAGAAAGCACTGCGTAAAGCGAGAGCAGCCTACTACTCTTCACTAATAGATGAGAATAAGAATAATGCAAGATTTCTTTTCAGCACTGTAGCCAGGCTGACAGAGAGCCACAGCTCCATGGAGCCTTCTATTCCCATAGAACTCAGTAGTAATGATTTTATGTGCTTTTTTAACGATAAAATTGTTACTCTTAGAAACAAAATTAATGACCTCTTGCCTTTGACCAGTATAGTGTTATCAACTCCCGGAAACGTAAGTTCTAATATTACACTAGATAGTAAACTAGAATGCTTCTCAGCCATAAACCTTGAACAATTAAATTCAATGATTCTCTCTTCTAAACCATCAACGTGTATATTAGACCCAATTCCAACTAAGCTGTTGAAGGAAGTTTTTCCATTAATTAGCACTTCTTTATTAAATATTATGAATATGTCTTTATTATCAGGCTATGTTCCACAACCATTCAAAGTAGCAGTGATAAAACCGCTTCTTAAAAAGCACAACCTCGATCCAGAGGTTTTAGCCAACTATAGACCTATTTCTAATCTTCCGTTCCTCTCAAAAATTCTTGAGAAAGCAGTCGCAAAACAGCTGTGTGATTACTTAAAAAACAATGATTTATTTGAAGATTTTCAGTCTGGCTTTAGAACACATCATAGCACAGAGACAGCTCTGGTCAAAGTCACAAATGACATTCTAATAGCCTCTGACAAAGGACTTGTCTCTATTCTTGTTTTGCTCGATCTCAGTGCTGCATTTGATACTATCGATCATGATATCTTATTGCAAAGACTAGAGCACTTAGTTGGCATACAGGGAACTGCCTTAGGCTGGTTTAGGTCCTATCTATCTGAACGCTCTCAGTTTGTACGTGTCAATGATGAATCTTCCACGCAAACCAAAGTTAGCCACGGAGTGCCACAGGGCTCAGTGCTCGGACCTATTTTGTTCACATTATATATGCTTCCGTTAGGCAATATTATAAGGAATCATTCTGTACATTTTCATTGTTATGCGGATGATACTCAACTATATTTATCAATCAAGCCTGATGAAATTAATCATCTAAATAAAATTCAAGACTGCCTCAAGGACTTAAAAACGTGGATGACCTTAAACTTTTTGATGTTAAACACGACCAAAACCGAAGTTATTGTACTTGGCCCGAAGAATCTACGAAACAAATTATCTAAAGATATACTAACTATGGATGGCATTAATTTGGCCTCCAGTGAGACTGTAAGGAATCTTGGTGTTATATTTGATCAGGATTTATCCTTTAACGCCCACATAAAATCAATTTCAAGGACCGCCTACTTCCATCTACGTAACATTGCAAAAATCAGGCATATCTTGCCTCAAAACGATGCAGAGAAACTAGTCCATGCATTTGTTACTTCAAGGCTGGATTATTGTAACTCTTTATTATCAGGGTGTACCAAGAAGTCAGTCAAGTCGCTTCAGCTAATTCAAAATGCTGCAGCTCGTGTACTAACCAGAGTTAGGAAAAGGGACCACATTACTCCTGTTCTGGCTGCCTTACACTGGCTCCCTATAGAACACAGGATAGAATTTAAAATTCTTCTTCTCGCCTACAAAGCCCTTAATGGGCAGGCGCCATCTTACCTTAAATAACTCATTATACCCTACTGTCGTACTAGGGCATTGCGTTCCAAGAATGCAGGGTTGTTGGTTGTTCCTAGAGTCTCTAAAAGTACAATGGGAGCCAGAGCCTTTTCTTATCAAGCTCCACATTTGTGGAATCAGCTTCCAGTTTGTGTTCGGGCGGCAGACACCCTATCCGTTTTTAAGAGTGCGCTTAAGACCTTCCTTTTTGATAAAGCTTATAGTTAGGGCTGATTAGATTCAGCCCCTAGTTTTGCTGATATAGGCTTAGTTTGTCAGGGGGACATCTTACTTCTTCCTTCTCTCTGTCTATACCTGTGTACTCCCATGTTCCGATTAACCCAGCTTCCCCAAATTTCTTTCTTTTTGGTGTCTATATACGCTGGGATCCGGAGTCATGGATGATCCTGCGGTCCTGTGTCCTGCATCACGAGCCCTGGATCTTGAGTCGTGGCTGTGGTCCTGGATCATAGGTCCTGGATGGATATCCTCGTGGATCCATCTTCCTATTATACACACATGCATTTCCAAACATTTGGACTACCTATGTTGCAAATGTATTATCTTTTCAATTTACACACGGCATCTATTGCACGACTGTCCGTCCTGGGAGAGGGATCCCTCCTCTGTTGCTCTCCCTGAAGTTTCTCCCATTTTTCCCTTTAAACTGTGGGTTTTCTTCGGAAGTTTTTCCTTGTACGATGTGAGGGTCTAAGGACAGAGGGTGTCGTATTGTCATACTGATATTTTGTACAAACTGTGAAGTCCACTGAGACAAATGTAACATTTGTGATATTGGGCTATATAAATAAACATTGATTGATTGATTGATTGATTGATTGATTGATGAAAATCTAATAAGACATAACTGTTTCGACTCCCACATTGACCCAGACTCTAATTTCTTCAGGAATCTTACCAACAACTGCTGCTACTATAGTGAAGCACTTTTTAACTTAGAACTTCTTAAAGCTATTAATGGTTTTTCATTAATACACTTTAATGCCCGTAGCCTTAATGCAAATAGTGACAAAATCAAACTATATCTTCAACTCATAAATAGATCTTTTGACATCATTGCAATCTCAGAGACCTGGCAAACTGACTCAAACACTGTTGACAATTTTGTACCCGATTATGTGGCATTTCATATGAATCGCAAACTCCAAAAAGGTGGAGGGGTTTCACTGTTTGTTAAAAACACACTTTCTGCGAGATTGGTAGAAAGTCTTTCCCTCTGCTGCAACAACCTCCTTGAATCTGTCACCGTAGACATTGAGCTAAAACAGAAAAAACATATACTCGTCTCATGCATGTATAGAAAGCCTGGAAGTAATCTTGAGGAATTTAATGAACAAGTCGAAAATATGCTCAGACCTCATAGAATTAAAAACCTTTATGTGTGTGGAGATTTCAACGTTAATTTATTATTTAACTCACTTGAACAGGCGAGACACTTCATGGATATGTTTTCTTCTCTCGGGCTTCTCCCTCTAATAACAAAACCAACCAGGTTAACTAGCACTACTGAAACGTTAATTGATAACATTTTCACTAACGTCCTTGAAACGGAACATCATAGTGGGGCCCTCATCACTGATGTCAGTGATCACCTGCCAATATTCACAATTTGCGGAAAAGAACCAGTAAATAACAAAGAACAAAATACATACATAACTAAGCGGACATTAAATGATAGTTCTCTAAATAAATTAAATATTAACTTAAAAAATGAAAAATGGCAAGAAGTATTTGAGATTAAAGACGTAAACAAATCCTATAATGAGTTTGTAAGGATTTTCATGCAAAACATGAACGAATGTTGTCCATATATTAAAATTAAGATTGGCAACAGGAGTAATAATGACTCAAAACCCTGGTTCACTCGTGGACTGAAACACGCTTGCTGCAAGACAAATGCACTCTATAGGACATTTTTGAAAAGTAAAAGCACTGAAGATGAAAGCCGTTATAAATTGTATAAAAAAAAATGGACTACAATCCTTAGAAACTGTGAAAAACGATACTTCTCTGAAAAATTAGAAAATGCCATAGGAGATATGAAAACCACTTGGAAGGTCATAAATAGCATAATTAAGAAGAAAATAATTGACAACAGAAACGAATTCAAGAAATTCCAAACCGAAGGAAAAACCCCAACGGATGTTGCAAATAGCTTTAATGAGTTCTTTACTGAAATTGGCCCCAACCTGGCGAGTCACATCAGCCCAACTTCATCTAATGTGGATGATTTTCTGAAAAATTGCAACCAACAGAGTATGTTACTGAACCCAATTACAGAACATGAACTGCTTGATATTGTTAATACTCAACACAGTAAACAGTCCAAAGATTATTTAGGACTTAGTATGAATATTGTTAAACAAGATGCACCAAACATTGTAGCCCCCCTAGTAAATATATGCAATAAATCGTTCCAACAAGGTATTTTTCCCAATTAAATGAAAATCGCGAAGGTGATTCCGGTTTTTAAATCTGGTGATAAATCTAGTTTTAATAATTATAGATCCATTTCTTTACTTCCACAATTCTCAAAAATCCTGGAAAAACTCTTTAACAACCATCTGGAGTCATTCCTCAGCAAATTTAATTGGCCCCAGCCAATATGGATTTCAGAAGAATCACTCTACGTCTTCAGCAGTAATTGAACTGGTTGAAGAAATTACCAACAACATTGAGAAAAAAATTATTACAGCTGGTATATTCATTGACCTTAAAAAGGCTTTTGATACTGTGAACCATACCATACTGCTACACAAATTAGAACATTATGGCATAAGGGGTCAAGCCAAAGAATGGGTCAAGAGTTATTTGATAAATAGGCTACAATATGTGGACATAGACGAGGCGAAATCAAACAATCTTCCTATAACATGTGGAGTCCCTCAAGGATCCATCTTAGGTCCAAAACTGTTCCTGATTCATATTAATGACATTATCAACACCTCAGACATGTTAAAATTCATTTTGTTTGCCGATGATACCACCATTCTCTGCTCCCATCATAATCTTGGTGATCTTGTTAAAATTGTTAATGCAGAATTAGAAATACTATGTAACTGGTTTGCAGTTAATAAATGATCCCTTAATGTGGCCAAAACAAATGACATGTTATTCAATACAAAGTCTGAGAGTAGAAATGACTGCATTATACGGATTTGCAATACTGAGATAGAGAAAGTTGGTGCATGTACATTTTTGGGACTCATTGTTGATGAAAAACTCAACTGGAAGCACCATATAAATTATGTACAAACTAAACTGTCAAAAATAATAGGTATTTTGTATCGTACTAAGAACATTCTCGAGGAAAAAATACTCAGAACTCTTTATAACAGTCTATTTCTCCCTTACCTTTATTACTGCTCCGAAATATGGGGAAACACGTACGCAACAAATCTACAAAAAATAATAACATCTCAAAAAAAAGTATTACGAATAATCTGTGGTGTTATGAACACACAACTCCCATATTTAAAAAACTCAATCTATTCAAATGTGTTGATATAGTTAAGCTTAAAACAGTACTGATTATGCACAACATTTACCATAACAAAATACCTACTAACATCCAAAAGCAGTTCCAAACCAGAGTCAGGAAATACCCAACCAGGCATCCTAACTGGTTATGTAGCAAGCCCTGTAGAACAACCATCAAATCACACAGCTTATCCATAATCGGAATTAGAACGTGGAATGGACTTCACCCAGAACTTTCAAGTATTACTAGTCATCAACAATTCAAAACTAAAGTAAAAGCTATTATATTTGCAGATTACTCCAACTAACAAGTATTTGATATTCCCAGTATTATTTATATATGCATTTACTTTTTTTCTTGCCCTAACTTTTATTTTATTTATTTTTTTCCAGTTTTCGTTAGTTTTCTTTATTTTGTTGTACTCCTTAATTTCTATACGTTTTTGATTAAATAAGTGCCATTACTATATTGATGCTAATGATGATGCACGGGAGGGCTACTCCCCATAAGCTATGCTTCAGCCCTCCCGCTTCTACTAATTTTGTTCATTTGTGTGTATGAATTATACGTTTTTGTTTTTGTATGATTTTAGTAGAATAAATAATTTAAAAAAAGAAAAAAAGATCTGAGAGAGCCAGATCAGAATCAGAATGAACTTAACAGCCCTAAACAGATATCCTTGTAAATGTAGCTGGTAGGTAAACCCATGTACCAGTCTGTTGAACATGTACTGTCCTGATTGATATAGTCTAGTCATTGATAGTTATTCATGTTATCAAATGTGGTTATTCTCTCATCTGTCGATCACTTTAAACAGATTGTCAAATAACTCCTGCCAGGCGTACGGCAGGAAAGATGGTGGCGTGCCTTAAAATGATTGAACCAGTCTAGACCTAAAAGAATATAATTCATTCTACCAACATACTGTATTTAGCTACCCAAGACCAGTTGACCTTAGCTGACCTACTGAATCATGTGATCTCTTGCACCCCCTACCTGCTCTCCAGCTGTTTGGTACAGGATTGTTGTTCTTTCTGCACTGTAACTTATATTCATGTATTTCTTCCTGTTAATGCTTATTTTATTAGGGCCCGAACACGGAGCGCTAGGACCCAACGGCATCCTAGCACGAAGTGTGAGGAACCTATTGTTATTGTAGGAATTCTTATTATTATTACGCTTTCGACCTGTTTTTGAGGGCTTTAGGACGCTTCAAAAGTTGTATAATTTTTTTGCACGGACGCCAGAACCGGTGAACAATTTGACATTCTGGAGTCAATGGGTTAAATATTCCAACCTGCTCACTAGTGCCACCTAAGTAGTATTAACCATGCCGCTTTCATCTCATTAGTATGCATGAAAAAGTGACATGTGACACGCCCCCAATTATGCAAATGAGCTAAGTCCCGCCTCCCCTCGCCTCCCATTGGTCGAGAGCCTTTTATCAGAGCTATGTCCCGCCTCCCATTGTTTGAGACCGTTTGATGTGAGGGGTGATGCGTTATAACGGGTAGGTGTGAAAAGCCCCCCTGTGGAATGCCTTTGTTGTCTAATTCTTTGATGTGTTGATTAAGGTAGTCTCTTTGAAGTTATGCTGTCTGGTCCCTCAGGGGTTATCTAATCTAATTAGCCTTTGATGTTTTCCCCTTTGATGTTAATCTAGGTATTTTTATGAGTGAGACATGTTTTGTTGTCTAATTCTTTGATGTGTCGATTAAGGTAGTCTCTTTGAAGTTATGCTGTCTGGTCTCTCAGGGGTTATCTAATCTAATTAGCCTTTGATGTTATGAACCTGTGATGTTAATCTAGGTATTTTTATGAGTGAGACATGTTTTGTTGTCTAATTCTTTGATGTGTCGATTAAGGTAGTCTCTTTGAAGTTATGATGTCTGGTCCGCTCAGTGTGCCCCGGCCTCTCCCCCCTTTTCTCCACCCCTTCCTCCGGCAAGGAGATTGTGGGAGGTGGAATTAGATGAAAATAGAAATATGCTCAAAACTAAATAAAAGACAGTAATTCCACTTACCAAGTCACCTTTCAAAAAAGAAAAATTGCCAAAATGTGACAACTTACTGCCATCCGTTCGAAGAGCCAGTCAAGAAACGAATGCCACAGCTGTGTGTGGGTCAGACGTCTACAGCCAGAGATCTTTGCACAAACTTTTCTTGTGCCTCTTTTGGTCAAACAGCCTGCTCCCCCCTGCCTCTAAGAACAATTAACACACACACACACACACACACGGAGTTGCCCCCTTTGATGTGGGGGGTTGAGATAAGGGATGCTAATCTATATGCTGATTAAGACATGGTGTCTGCTAAGAATGTTTCTTTTCAAGTTTTTGGGAAACTGTTAAGACAAGGATATATCTGTTTTGCAAAGAGGTCATTCATACTCATTTTAAAAGAGCTTATTTAGGTTTTAATTGTGATAACTAAGTTTCACTCTGTGTGGGGCAAAAGACGCATCGTTAAACACCTGGATAAAGGACTCTTTAAAGCAGAGACATGGCAACCCCCTCAACATAATAAGTCCCGCCCTCCCCCTCCAGATCATTTAAAAGTGAGAACGCCTCAATGATATTCGTTGAAACACTAAACATGGATCTGAGAAAAAACAAATCTCCCCCCGCGAGTTGCAGCCTGGAGCGAACGCCTGGAGGGCCACCACCCCCTCCAACAATCTGGACCCCCGATCTCGACAGCTATATGGCGGGGATTGATATTACTGACTGGCTGAATATGTGTGAACCTCCATCTACGCCATCCGAGTCTCCAGAGGGATCAACAACTTGTCCCAATTGTCCCCCAGTAGGTCCTGATGTGCCGTGCTTTTGCCCTGCTCCAGTGAGTGATGATGCAGAATGTGTTAGGACATCGGCATTTCTGCATACGGTAAAAGCTGTCGTAGTTCATCTGCTAGATAGGGTCCTGCATCTGTACAGAAAGGAAAAATGTTATGGATGTCAAGTCGACCATCCTAGTCAAATGCAACACGAGTTTAAAATAGCCACCCTACACTTTTTTTAGTTGTCCTCTCTAAATTAGATGTAGGGTTTTTAAATGATTCGTGTTAATTAAGGGCTATTGTTATTTTCAGACCATATATATATATAAACCAATCGGAAGCTGATGGTGTTTGGCTGCAAGGCAGAAGCCATATCAGTGGATACATCCTTAAAGACTGCAGCACAGAATGTATAATATGTCAGAGCGAGCCGCTGGTTGTGTGCCGTCTGTTTGATGATTGTGATCAACCTTAATTAAATGTGCTAATAATATCTTTGTCTCAGTTCATTTCAGACTGCAACACGTACACAAAACAAACTACTTAGTTGGGTTATAAAAGAGTTAGCTTATTAATTCTCTAAGTTTAAGTCAAGTTGTACATCATAGTTCAGATTACTAAGATAATGAAGCTTCTATTTACGTTGCCATATGTATAAAGTATCTACATACGTGTAATGTAAAATAATCAAAAGGTTTGACTGGTAAAGATTCTCACTTTTTACAGAGAGCTCCGCTCCCCCTCAACATAACAAGTCCCGCCCTCCTCACCAGATCATTTAAAAGTAGGGGTGGAAATAGGTGAAAAAAGAAATACGCTCAAACTAAATAACAAGCCAGTCATTTACACTCACCAAGTCACCTTTCAAAAAAGAAAAATGGCCAAGAGATGCCTAGATATGGGTTTAATCAGCGAGACCCCTGTGACAACCTACAGCCATCAGTCCGGAGCGCCAATCAAGAAACGAATGCAGCATCTGTGCCGGTTTCAGACGCCTCCAGCCGAAGAACTTTTAAACAGAGTCAGACATCGATGGACATTATAATGGTGAAAAAGACTCTCACTTTTGCAGAGGACTCAGTATCCCACTCAACATAACAAGTCACACCCTCCTCACCAGATCATTTTAAAACTAAGGACCCCGCAAAGAAAAGCATTGAGTTTTCTACCTAGGTAAAAGGTATTACGAAAATGTGTTATCTCTGTATCAAGATGATGTGTTTAAAAATTAATCTTGTGAAAAATACCAACGCTGTGAGAGACGTCATAAAGACACTCATTTTAACCACAGTGTTTGTTCTCTACAAATGTTTAAAGATTGTTACAAAATGTAAAAAATAAAAAAAATGTATGGAGACAAAATTAATTCAGGTGACTCTGTCTTTATTAGGAAAACAAAAATATAATACAAATGGTTTAAGAGGTTAAATGTAACCATCTTGGACTTAATATTCAAAACAAAATACTTTATCTGAATACATTTTCTTTTAAACGCACTTTTCGAAATTATTTATTTATTATTTCAGTGGAACAATCCAGTTTCTGTTAACATCAATGCTTTTTTCTCTTTTCTTGTGTTACTAAGATACTTTTAGACCCACTTTTGGAGTGTGCAACACTTAACAACTGGTAGAATATGAAGTACTTTTGTAAGGATTTTGTTTTTAAATGGCAGTTTTTTTTTTGCTTTTTTTTTTTTGTAAAAACACTTCTTCAGTTAAACAAGGTTTTTTCTTTTTTCTGATAACCTTTGTTAGGATATTATTATGGATTTACGCTCCACGTTTCTAATATCCCCGCGTCCTTCGTGAGCTGTGTTATATGGAAGGAGTTCAGTGCCACCAAGTCAACCATACTCTATTTAATGGCAATATTACAATGCACCAGAAATCATTACATTCAATACAAGAATACATACAAACACAGTATACTTACAACACAAGATACATATAACACAAATACACACAACACAAGATACATATAACACAAAATACATACAACACAAGATACATATAACACAAAATACATACAACACAAATACACACAACACAAAACACATACAACCTGGTGATCACGTCAGCCGGCCAGCAGAAAGAGACTGAACTCAGTTGTGTCTCCTGACTATATGCTGAAGCAATGGGAGGGATCTCTGATTCCCCTACTTTGATTGGCAGCCCCAATGTCCCCATCCCCCCAAATCTTGAGTTTCTCCATTCTCAGGTGGCAAAAGCATCTGCATACAGTGCAAGTCAACACATGCTGTAACCTCCCCCGCCAAATCCTTTGTCCTCCAACACCACATGGTCTTCTCTTTAGCCACATGTGCTTGCTCCAAAGTCCAGCTCAGTTTTAACCCAATCACTCATTTTTAAACTTATACATTTGGAGCTAACATGAATACATTCAAATATTCCACTGCAATTCCCCCTTTTGATTTAAATCTAATAAATCAATTACTTTCAAGACATTCACATTCGTTCCGGGATTCAGACTATTTAAACGTTCAGAAATGGCTCCACATATCAACTTCATATGACCGTGTTAGAAATACCAAAATATGCAAATTGCTCCATACCTCAATTACATCACTTCATAACAACAAAGTTAAAACCCTTAAATCATTCTGATTGAGTATAGTCAATCGTCATAAGTTATAACCTTCACAGTGGTGATTCAATTAATCTGTAATTGGCAAAATTGCAGTGTCTTCAAGCTTTAACATTACTTCATGTATACTTCATTCCGCTTTAGTCAAAATGAGATATTTAGGAGACAGCAAGTCTGTCTTCTCATAAATATGAACAACCTGAAATGCCCTGCCTCCTTTCATCAGGAGAGGCAGCTGCAAGGTCAAATTCATATACAGTTCAGAGCCACACATGATATCAGTGCATTAAAACTTCCCAAAGAGTGGAGACTTCAGTATGTCTCCAACATATCCCTCCTGTTTATACTCCGGAATAACATAGAACCTGGAAAGATACAAATGATATCAAAAATTCATATACAAAAGTACCCAAACGTCTGAGGTAGGTAAATTGTATAGGCACATGTCTTAATGTAATCCCCATGGTCCAATTCTTTCTCTGTACATCGTCAGTTTCTATCCCTCAGACCCGTTACTGTTTCCCTGCTCACGTCCACTCTTTAAATTCCACTGGGTTCTGTTGGTTTCTTCACTGGTTTGAGACAAGTGCCCCTATTGGACACCTCCCTTTGTAGCCAGACTTCACCACAGTAGAGGCGAGTTTCTGTGTTTCAGGTTTAAACAGCTTCACAGTCAGATGTATCCAGGATGGTCTCTTCGCCAGTCTAACTGCAGTCGATGTAGACAGGAGTGTTTGTTAGGGACCCTCCCCCTTTGGCGAGTGCCTGCTCCTCCTCTTTATCGCTCTGGTGAACACTCACTTTCCTGGTTTCACTGTCTGCGTAGTGTCAGGTACTTCCAATCGTGGCGAGACCCGGAACTCCTGATACTGCGTCCTTGGATACGCTTCCCACACCGTGGAGTCGCCACCCTTGCTTGGTCAGGTACAGCAGGCCCAGCACGAGGAGGAGGATGACAGCTTTCACACATCCTTCCTGGAGGTTTCCCCACTGCGCACTGATTCCAGTGGTACCAGATGTCTCCTTTCCCTTCCAAGCGGACAGCGTGAGATGTCCTCTGCATCACCCGATGGGGTTTGATGTCCCCCTTTTGCCTCTGTAATCTGTGTGGAGAAATCTGATACAAAATCCCTCAAATCCTACGCTCAGGGCTCCTGGGAACTGGTGACCATGAGTGAGCTCAAAGGAGACAAACCTGTCCCTTTGTTAATTGAGCTCCTGATTTACATAAGAACTAGGGGCCATGCGTCTAACCATTTCATGCCTGTCTCTTCACATGTTTTCTTATATCTTAGTAATATATTTTATTTCATGTTTTTTACTCATAAAACAATATGATATTGTCCAGAATAGTAGTTAACTTTATATAACTTTTACTCTTTCTAATCTTTTCAAACATCTTAATTGTCTTGTCTCTCTCTCTCTCTCTCTCCTACATACTTTTTCCAACTTCACTCGTGGTATTTTAACCACCTTTTATCCTTCTGAGCAAGATATCACTTCAACACATTTAATATCTTGCCCTGTCCATCTATTTCAGTCTTCTTTACTGCTATTTTTAATTTACCAATTGATTAATTCATGGTTAATACAACTTTTTATCTTTACTTATTTATCAAGTCAATTCAATTTCTTTAAATTTGTTTCTTTAAAATACATTAGTAGATACCTTGTGGAGTATTCACAATAACTAATCCTCTCTAGGATATGAAATCCATTCATCTTTAACAAGATACTATTTCCCTATTTATTTTTAGTTCATGATAACAATGGTATAAAAACCACACGTTTTACTCATAGCTAGTTTCTATGTCAAGATTATTATGTGTGACATAATAATCAGATGTCTTCTTTTATCCATCTGTTCTCTTTTCTCTTCAGCCTTCAACAACCTTTTCTTATTTCCATTTCTAACCAGTCTTTTACTTATAATCTGTCCCTTTCCTAGGACAGGTAAATACATCCTGCTACTGTAGTGTTCACAAATAAATCTCCATGCAAACTGCTACTGTACACTCAAAAGTGATCTGTTTCATTTTGAAAAGTCAGCTTTTTGAAAACCAACATGGCTCAGTTCAAACTTCTGTTTCCAAACAAAACTCCTCATCTCTTCCCGACATGATTTGACCTAAAGATGATTTGCTACCACTATTTTTCATTGTGATATTTGTTCAAACAGAGACTGCATCTGTCTCTGGATTTAAATATATGCCTGATGGCCGTATATGCATAAAAATAAAAATAAGTGTCCAGGATTTTAACCTCTGTCATTAAAGGACTGTATAAAAATAAGACATGTCATCTGATTAATCTAAAATCAGAATTTAACAGATAATTTGTGTAGTACATCCCACCATTCTTAGGGACGCCTAATTAACATTCTCAAATCTTCAATTAACTTCACCTAAAAAGCTAAAACAGTGTTGCTTTATGATACCTAAAAAATACTACAATAGATTTTAGACTATAAAAATGTAAATATCAAATTCCCATTGTCTAACAACTCACTCCCCCTTTTCTGAAAACGAATCCCATTTACTGTGATTTCATTTTCAGAAACATGAAGAAAGAATGGTAATGCATAGGAGGCAGAGGCACATGCTGTGCCCTGGGACCTTTACGACCCTGGCATCCTGCTTCAAAGTGTCCTCCGGTTTCTGTTTTACGACACTGGCCTCCTGCTTCATCGTAAATGAAGTTTGGGCTCAGTTTGAGATTTGTGATCTGAGTTAGAGACAACAGTATTTTGCATTGTTCTAAAATATTCGACTCGTTCTGCGACATAGTTACAATCTGTCTTTCATCTAAGTTAAATCTATCCATGTTGTGTTACAAGCATGGTTAGATTTGTAACAGAATACAAAACTAACTGTATTTAGCGCTATATTTGCCTAAAAATCTTAACAAACACCAACTACAACTTAAAGATAAATTGATTTAGCAAAATGAACTCTTATGTGATTCAAAAATGTGACAAAAGAACAATGATTTGTCTTACCCAAGATTGTAGGCTAACAGAATGGCTCTTGACCACATGGGGTCAAATAACTTGGATGACCGGGGGCAGGGAAAAGGAGACTCAAACATGTGCAGAGAGAAATCACACTGCTTGCAGTCTGAGTTCACTAACAATTAAACCATACGACTTGGCTTCAATAAAAATGTAACCAGACAAGGCCAGTTCATAACACACAAATTGTCCTCTTTGTATGTCTAAATCTAGGTAGAATAATCCACTATTATATTTAATTTGAATGTACTTAATTCTCTGAAAATCAATCTCTTAATCTGTTCCCATTGTACCCGGTAACTACCTGGAATTTCAGAATCGTGTTAAGCATTCTGTCGTTCCATATTCACTTCGCTTTTATTTATCTGACTCAATTAACATGTGCTCACATGTATTAATACTCAATTAATATGTGCATTTCGCTTTTATTTATCTGACTCAATTAACGCGCTTCCCGTCTTCAATACCGGTCAGCAATGTAATATTTAACCTCAACGCTTGAAGCTAAACTCATATAAGAATTTGAAAGGTGTACCACCCCCTTTCAGCCACTAGATGGCAGCAGCAGACCACAAATGAGCCTCACTCATCCGTGTGCTTCATTGAGACCTATAAATATTGAGTAATTACCATACCACAGAACTCCGGCTCTTAGCTAAAGAGCGTTCGTCTGTGCTGTAAAACCCCTCAGTTTTAGGCGGCGACCCGATCTGAAATATCGGGTTTCCAGGTTCTGTCGTGCGGTACTCAAAACACGCCACCCACAGACTGCACCGTCTCTTACGCCACTCAGGACTTTATCTACCTGTAGATCCGCGCTAAACCGTTCTTATGTACGCCACTCAGGACTTTATCTACCTGTAGATCCGCGACAAACTGTATAACACTGTCTATGTACGCCACGCCGGACTCATATCTACCTGCGATCAACGACTATGTTTCTAAATATGCATTGTATATCCCATTTAAACTTTAAAAACACTGTGAAACGCCTTCAGACAATCCTAACATTTTAGTGTATTCAATCACAGACAATCGGTTTATACAACAGGAGTCTGAAATACCTTTGAGTTGTGAAGGGCCCTCGTGATTGTCTGAGGTGTTTAAAAGCGCTTATTCTCGACCCAATCCGGTCGTCTGAATCCTCCTCAGCTCATTATCTTGTACGTCGGGTGCACCATCTGTTAGGATATTATTATGGATTTACGCTCCACGTTTCTAATATCCCCGCGTCCTTCGTGAGCTGTGTTATATGGAAGGAGTTCAGTGCCACCAAGTCAACCATACTCTATTTAATGGCAATATTACAATGCACCAGAAATCATTACATTCAATACAAGAATACATACAAACACAGTATACTTACAACACAAGATACATATAACACAAATACACACAACACAAGATACATATAACACAAAATACATACAACACAAGATACATATAACACAAAATACATACAACACAAATACACACAACACAAAACACATACAACCTGGTGATCACGTCAGCCGGCCAGCAGAAAGAGACTGAACTCAGTTGTGTCTCCTGACTATATGCTGAAGCAATGGGAGGGATCTCTGATTCCCCTACTTTGATTGGCAGCCCCAATGTCCCCATCCCCCCAAATCTTGAGTTTCTCCATTCTCAGGTGGCAAAAGCATCTGCATACAGTGCAAGTCAACACATGCTGTAACCTCCCCCGCCAAATCCTTTGTCCTCCAACACCACATGGTCTTCTCTTTAGCCACATGTGCTTGCTCCAAAGTCCAGCTCAGTTTTAACCCAATCACTCATTTTTAAACTTATACATTTGGAGCTAACATGAATACATTCAAATATTCCACTGCAATTTACATATTTTTAGTTATTTTCGACTACCAAGATACTTTAAGATACACCTTGATGTATGCAACACTTAATAAAGGGTATAATATGAAGTACTTGGTAAGGAAGGGGGTTTTTCTTTAGGGGGTGCAAAACTTTAGAACTGGGTAAAATATTCATTAATTGTAATGAATTGAGTTTTCTTTTTCTTTTTGATTTTCAACATACTATTTGTACACAATGACTTTTTCCATATTTCTGACAAAACTATACTTTTTGACTTTTTCCGTAAAATCTTGACAAAACTATTACTTATTCTTAATTTTGACCTATTGCTGCGTGGTTGGAAATGATAGATGAAAAAGCTACAACGCTTAAAGAACTTTTTTAAAAAACTCTCAATTCTATAAATGACTCCCCCCATTCAACGCAATAAGTCCCACCCTGCACTCGGCAAATCATCTAAAACGAAGGACCCCACTAAGACAACCGTTGTAAACTAGCCATGGATCTGAGAAAAACCAAGACTCCCCCCGCGAGTTGCAGCCAGGAACAGACTCTTGGACTACCATCATCACCACCATTCTGGACCGCCGAATCCGGCAATACTACCGCTGCTGATTTTGCTCCTTGGGCCAAGACGTCTCTGTTTGTGGACACAGTGAATTCGGTGTTGGTTGATATTGTGGAGAGGGTGATACATCGGTACAGAGAAGAAATCTGCAACGGGTGTCGAGTCAGTCACCCCGGCCAGAGGCAACACGATTTTATGAATGACATGTCCGATTTCTACTTCAGAAACAATTACAATGCGTTAATGAAAAGACTCTGGCTCACCGACTTCATTACTGAGATCGATCAGACTCTTATTGATAAAGACATTTTCACGGGTGATTCGAGGATCCAAGGCGCTTCGGAGGCTTTTCTTCACAATCTCAAAAATTGCAGACGCCTCAAGGAGAGACTTGAAAAGATCCAGGCCGAGTTGGATGGAGAAGAAGAAGACTATTAACCAGCAGTTGACTGAAGCCAGGGATTTGTTTTTGATACATTGACTTTTCTCTCTTTTTAAAGTAAAATAAAAATGGGGAACTACTATGCAAAATGCTCTGTATATATTGATCACAATATAGTCAATATCCTTTTAATAAGTGTGGTGATGAGGACGATTGAAAACAGAATGAGTAGTGACCCCTGTGTAAAAAGAACGGCTGAAGTTTGTAAACTGGAAGACATTATGGATATCGTTCGTTCTGGCAGTACTATTCCGGGTTATTGGGAAACGATTATAAACAAAACATTTAAAGTGGTCCTGGAATCTTCATTTTCCGAAACATTCTGTAACATTACAGCAGAAATGAAACAAACATCAAAAGTGTATCATGTGCTCTCACTGTATGCTCTGTTTGTAGATGTGATGCATCTTTGTGTCGAAAACAACATACACATGAATATTCTGACTGAAGTGAAAAAACTCCACCAGGATATTTCCAGTAATATGGGGAATTCCAAGCTGGAGACGGTCCTGGGGATGTTACAATCAGTATAACTATTGATTTTTGTGTGTGTGAAAAAATAAAAAATGTGTTTTTTACATTTTAAAAACTGTTGTCTTCATTATAGCAAGGGGAGTGTGTCTGCTTTTAAAAAGAAAAGTGTATCTTTCGGTAACATTTCTGAGAGAATTAAGCATAAATCTGTCAAATGTGCAAAGCAGCCTTCACTGAAATAGCCTCAAAATCACAAAATGCCATTAAGAGTGTGAATCCTAACGAAATCTACTCAGAGTACTTTCATGATAGTGGGCTGCTTTTTAAAAAAGAAAAGTGTATCTTTCGGTAACATTTCTGAGAGAATTAAGCATAAATCTGTCAAATGTTCAAAGCAGCCTTCAATGAAATAGCCTCAAAATCACAAAATGCCATTAAGAGTCAGATGCTTTACGAAATCTAATAAAACAGAGTACTTTCATGGTAGTGGTCTGCTTTTTAAAAAGAAAAGTGTATCTTTCGGTAACATTTTCTGAGAGAATTAAGCATAAATCTGTCAAATCTCCATGGGCAACTCCACTGCCCATGGAGGTTGTATATGGGGGATCCCTAAAAGTTATGCTTACCAGACCAAAAAATTAAAAAAAAAAAAGGTTGGGATGCGTGTGAAAGGGGTTACACAAAATGCATCCCAACCTTTTTTTAATTTTTTGGTCTGGTAAGCATAACTTTTAGGGATCCCCCAGATACAACCTCCATGGGCAGTGGAGTCTCCCCCCTGTCTTGTCACATAGATTATACTATCTGTGTCGTAGTAGAAAACTCTGTGCTGTAATCTCTCCAATTCACTGTACAGTTTCAGCCAGTTTGTGATTTTGAGGCTATTTCATTGAAGGCTGTTTTGAACATTTGACAGATTTATGTTTAATTCTCTCGAAAAGGTTAGTGAAAGATACACTTTTGTATCTAAAACTGACCACTACCATGAAGTACTCTGAGTAGATTTCGTTAGGATTCCCACTCTTAATGGCATTTTGTGATTTTGAGGCTATTTCAGTGAAGGCTGCTTTGCACATTTGACAGATTTATGCTTAATTCTCTCAGAAATGTTACCGAAAGATACACTTTTCTTTTTAAAAGCAGACCACTACCATGAAAGTACTCTGTTTTATTAGATTTCGTAAAGCATCTGACTCTTAATGGCCTTTTGTGATTTTAAGGCTATTTCAGTGAAACAAGGCTGTTTTGAACATTTGACAGATTTATGCTTAAATTCTCTGAGAAAGTTACTGAAAAGATACACTTTGTGTATAAAAGCTGACCACTACCATGAAGTACTTTTGTTTTAGTAGATTTCGTCAAGCATCTGACTCATAATGGTCCTCTCTAGATTTGATTCAGGGTGTTTTCTGTGTGTCTGTGTTTCTGTGTTTCTGTGTGTTTCAGTGTTTCTGCGTTTCTGTGGGTGTATAATACGCACGTTTCAGTACACATTTATCCTACATCTTCCCTGTTATCCTCCCCTTGTTATAATGAAGACACCAGTGCATGTGAAGGACTGTAATACACATGTATCAGACACACTCCCCTTGCTATAATGAAGACAACAGTTTTTAAAATGTAAAAAACGCATTTTTTATTTTTTCACACACACAAAAATCAATAGTTATACTGATTGTAACATCCCCAGGACCGTCTCCAGCTTGGAATTCCCCATATTACTGGAAATATCCTGGTGGAGTTTTTTCACTTCAGTCAGAATATTCATGTGTATGTTGTTTTCGACACAAAGATGCATCACATCTACAAACAGAGCATACAGTGAGAGCACATGATACACTTTTGATGTTTGTTTCATTTCTGCTGTAATGTTACAGAATGTTTCGGAAAATGAAGATTCCAGGACCACTTTAAATGTTTTGTTTATAATCGTTTCCCAATAACCCGGAATAGTACTGCCAGAACGAACGATATCCATAATGTCTTCCAGTTTACAAACTTCAGCCGTTCTTTTTACACAGGGGTCACTACTCATTCTGTTTTCAATCGTCCTCATCACCACACTTATTAAAAGGATATTGACTATATTGTGATCAATATATACAGAGCATTTTGCATAGTAGTTCCCCATTTTTATTTTACTTTAAAAAGAGAGAAAAGTCAATGTATCAAAAACAAATCCCTGGCTTCAGTCAACTGCTGGTTAATAGTCTTCTTCTTCTCCATCCAACTCGGCCTGGATCTTTTCAAGTCTCTCCTTGAGGCGTCTGCAATTTTTGAGATTGTGAAGAAAAGCCTCCGAAGCGCCTTGGATCCTCGAATCACCCGTGAAAATGTCTTTATCAATAAGAGTCTGGTCGATCTCAGTAATGAAGTCGGTGAGCCAGAGTCTTTTCATTAACGCATTGTAATTGTTTCTGAAGTAGAAATCGGACATGTCATTCATAAAATCGTGTTGCCTCTGGCCGGGGTGACTGACTCGACACCCGTTGCAGATTTCTTCTCTGTACCGATGTATCACCCTCTCCACAATATCAACCAACACCGAATTCACTGTGTCCACAAACAGAGACGTCTTGGCCCAAGGAGCAAAATCAGCAGCGGTAGTATTGCCGGATTCGGCGGTCCAGAATGGTGGTGATGATGGTAGTCCAAGAGTCTGTTCCTGGCTGCAACTCGCGGGGGGAGTCTTGGTTTTTCTCAGATCCATGGCTAGTTTACAACGGTTGTCTTAGTGGGGTCCTTCGTTTTAGATGATTTGCCGAGTGGAGGGTGGGACTTATTGCGTTGAATGGGGGGAGTCATTTATAGAATTGAGAGTTTTTTAAAAAAGTTCTTTAAGCGTTGTAGCTTTTTCATCTATCATTTCCAACCACGCAGCAATAGGTGAAAATTAAGAATAAGTAATAGTTTTGTCAAGATTTTACGGAAAAAGTCAAAAAGTATAGTTTTGTCAGAAATATGGAAAAAGTCATTGTGTACAAATAGTATGTTGAAAATCAAAAAGAAAAAGAAAACTCAATTCATTACAATTAATGAATATTTTACCCAGTTCTAAAGTTTTGCACCCCCTAAAGAAAAACCCCCTTCCTTACCAAGTACTTCATATTATACCCTTTGTTAAGTGTTGCATACATCAAGGTGTATCTTAAAGTATCTTGGTAGTCGAAAATAACTAAAAATATGTAAGGTTATCAGAAAAAAGAAAAAACCTTGTTTAACTGAAGAAGTGTTTTTACAAAAAAAAAAAAGCAAAAAAAAAAACCGCCATTTAAAAACAAAATCCTTACAAAAGTAATTCATATTCTACCAGTTGTTAAGTGTTGCACACTCCAAAGTGGGTCTAAAAGTATCTTAGTAACACAAGAAAAGAGAAAAAAGCATTGATGTTAACAGAAACTGGATTGTTCCACTGAAATAATAAATAAATAATTTCGAAAAGTGCGTTTAAAAGAAAATGTATTCAGATAAAGTATTTTGTTTTGAATATTAAGTCCAAGATGGTTACATTTAACCTCTTAAACCATTTGTATTATATTTTTGTTTTCCTAATAAAGACAGAGTCACCTGAATTAATTTTGTCTCCATACCTTTTTTTATTTTTTACATTTTGTAACAATCTTTAAACATTTGTAGAGAACAAACACTGTGGTTAAAATGAGTGTCTTTATGACGTCTCTCACAGCGTTGGTATTTTTCACAAGATTAATTTTTAAACACATCATCTTGATACAGAGATAACACATTTTCGTAATACCTTTTACCTAGGTAGAAAACTCAATGCTTTTCTTTGCGGGGTCCTTAGTTTTAAAATGATCTGGTGAGGAGGGTGTGACTTGTTATGTTGAGTGGGATACTGAGTCCTCTGCAAAAGTGAGAGTCTTTTTCACCATTATAATGTCCATCGATGTCTGACTGTTTAAAAGTTCTTCGGCTGGAGGCGTCTGAAACCGGCACAGATGCTGCATTCGTTTCTTGATTGGCGCTCCGGACTGATGGCTGTAGGTTGTCACAGGGGTCTCGCTGATTAAACCCATATCTAGGCATCTCTTGGCCATTTTTCTTTTTTGAAAGGTGACTTGGTGAGTGTAAATGACTGGCTTGTTATTTAGTTTGAGCGTATTTCTTTTTTCACCTATTTCCACCCCTACTTTTAAATGATCTGGTGA
The DNA here is from genome assembly GCA_902827135.1 of Harpagifer antarcticus. NCBI lineage: Eukaryota > Metazoa > Chordata > Actinopteri > Perciformes > Harpagiferidae > Harpagifer > Harpagifer antarcticus. The sequence goes on along the minus strand of CADEHL010000883.1, from coordinate 6,520,120 downwards.
GGAGGGCGGGACTTGTTATGTTGAGGGGGAGCGGAGCTCTCTGTAAAAAGTGAGAATCTTTACCAGTCAAACCTTTTGATTATTTTACATTACACGTATGTAGATACTTTATACATATGGCAACGTAAATAGAAGCTTCATTATCTTAGTAATCTGAACTATGATGTACAACTTGACTTAAACTTAGAGAATTAATAAGCTAACTCTTTTATAACCCAACTAAGTAGTTTGTTTTGTGTACGTGATGCAGTCTGAAATGAACTGAGACAAAGATATTATTAGCACATTTAATTAAGGTTGATCACAATCATCAAACAGACGGCACACAACCAGCGGCTCGCTCTGACATATTATACATTCTGTGCTGCAGTCTTTAAGGATGTATCCACTGATATGGCTTCTGCCTTGCAGCCAAACACCGTCAGCTTCCGATTGGTTTATATATATATATATATGGTCTGAAAATAACAATAGCCCTTAATTAACACGAATCATTTAAAAACCCCTACATCTAATTTAGAGAGGACAACTAAAAAAAGTGTAGGGTGGCTATTTTAAACTCGTGTTGCATTTGACTAGGATGGTCGACTTGACATCCATAACATTTTTCCTTTCTGTACAGATGCAGGACCCTATCTAGCAGATGAACTACGACAGCTTTTACCGTATGCAGAAATGCCGATGTCCTAACACGTTCTGCATCATCACTCACTGGAGCAGGGCAAAATCACGGCACATCAGGACCTACTGGGGGACAATTGGGACAAGTTGTTGATCCCTCTGGAGACTCGGATGGCGTAGATGGAGGTTCACACATATTCAGCCAGTCAGTAATATCAATCCCCGCCATATAGCTGTCGAGATCGGGGGTCCAGATTGTTGGAGGGGGTGGTGGCCCTCCAGGCGTTTGCTCCAGGCTGCAACTCGCGGGGGGAGATTTGTTTTTTCTCAGATCCATGTTTAGTGTTTCAACGAATATCATTGAGGCGTTCTCACTTTTAAATGATCTGGAGGGGGAGGGCGGGACTTATTATGTTGAGGGGGTTGCCATGTCTCTGCTTTAAAGAGTCCTTTATCCAGGTGTTTAACGATGCGTCTTTTGCCCCACACAGAATGAAACTTAGTTATCACAATTAAAACCTAAATAAGCTCTTTTAAAATGAGTATGAATGACCTCTTTGCAAAACAGATATATCCTTGTCTTAACAGTTTCCCAAAAACTTGAAAAGAAACATTCTTAGCAGACACCGTGTCTTAATCAGCATATAGATTAGCATCCCTTATCTCAACCCCCCTCATCAAAGGGGGCAACTCCGTGTGTGTGTGTGTGTGTGTGTGTGTGTGTGTGTGTGTGTGTGTTAATTGTTCTTAGAGGCAGGGGGGAGCAGGCTGTTTGACCAAAAGAGGCACAAGAAAAGTTTGTGCACAGATCTCTGGCTGTAGACGTCTGACCCACACACAGCTGTGGCATTCGTTTCTTGACTGGCTCTTCGAACGGATGGCAGTAAGTTGTCACATTTTGGCAATTTTTCTTTTTTGAAAGGTGACTTGGTAAGTGGAATTACTGTCTTTTATTTAGTTTTGAGCATATTTCTATTTTCATCTAATTCCACCTCCCACAATCTCCTTGCCGGAGGAAGGGGTGAAGAAAAGGGGGGAGAGGCCGGGGAACACTGAGCGGACCAGACATCATAACTTCAAAGAGACTACCTTAATCGACACATCAAAGAATTAGACAACAAAACATGTCTCACTCATAAAAATACCTAGATTAACATCAAAGGGGAAAACATCAAAGGCTAATTAGATTAGATAACCCCTGAGGGACCAGACAGCATAACTTCAAAGAGACTACCTTAATCAACACATCAAAGAATTAGACAACAAAGGCATTCCACAGGGGGGCTTTTCACACCTACCCGTTATAACGCATCACCCCTCACATCAAACGGTCTCAAACAATGGGAGGCGGGACATAGCTCTGATAAAAGGCTCTCGACCAATGGGAGGCGAGGGAAGGCGGGACTTAGCTCATTTGCATAATTGGGGGCGTGTCACCTGTCACTTTATCATGCATACTAATGAGACGAAAGCGGCATGGTTAATACTACTCACCTATCAAAATTCCATTTTGGAATAAATGTACAAAGTCGCACCGTAACTCTAAATGACCTGACATTTTGCACACATATCCGGGTGGACCTGTTCTACAAATAATCCTCCTGTAACCCTAAGCTCCGCCTACCTATAATTAGCATAATGTTCAAAACAGTCAAATGTCAACTTAAATTTAAATTAAATTAAATTTTCAGTTTTTTCAACACTAAACTTCGTATACAGCATCGGTGGAGGGTCAGACACATTGCCGTAGAAAATTTGCATTTTCAGACGATAACTATTGCCGCCATGAATCAAAACATACTCGCAAAAAGGCAGGGCTTAGAAAGAAATGCTCATAACTCATCAACAATGTATCCATATATCACAGATTTGGGTGGATAGGTTCAGTCTGTCTTGGGGAATAGGCACACCAAAGAATTTTCATTTTGGACTATAGGGGGCGCCAAAAACACCACCAATTTATAACTCACATTTTTTATTTATTTTTTTACACATACTCTGGGGGTGACTAAGAACTGAGATTTAAAGTGTCGCAACAAATGCAGAATGTGGGTGTGGCCTATACTTTTTTTTAAAATTGCGATAGCATAAAATAAGCTTCGGATGCAAAACTTGGGACACACGTCACAGGCCACGACCTTTTCAAAAATGTAAAAAAAAAATGCTCACATATAGTTTTTCAGAACTTCAGAATTTTGGCACAGACATTCCTCATAGAATTGCAGACATGTTTCTAATTTACATTACATTACATTGCAGTTATCTGACGCTTTTATCCAAAGCGACTTACAATAAGTGCGTTCGACCAACAAAATACAAACTTGAAGAAAACAGAATCATATAAGTACATCAGGTTTCATAGAGCAAAAACATTTCAAGTGCTACTCAACTGGCTTTAGGTAAGCCAGTCCTTTATTAGTATATAAGTGCTTTGTTAATAGTTCTATTGCTCGAAGTGGAGTCGAAAGAGATGAGTTTTCAGTCTGCGCCGGAAGGTGTGTAAGCTATCTGCTGTCCTGATGTCAATGGGGAGCTCATTCCACCATTTTGGAGCCAGGATAGCAAACCCACGTGTTTTTGCTGATGGGAACTTGGGTCCCCTTGGCAGCGAGGGTGCAGCGAGCCGTTTGGTTGATGCAGAGCGGAGTGCACGTGCTGGGGTGTACGGTTTAACCATGTCCTGGATGTAGGAAGGGCCAGATCCATTCGCAGCATGGTACGCAAGTACCATTGTCTTGAAGTGGATTCTAGCAGTTACCGGAAGCCAGTGGAGGGAGCGGAGGAGCGGCTTGGTGTGGGAGAATTTAGGAAGGTTGAAGACCAGACGAGCCGCTGCATTCTGGATGAGCTGCAGAGGTCGGATGGCACATGCAGGTAGACCAGCCAGGAGGGCTTCCATTAGCCCCACCCCCGACAAAGTCGGCCATTTTGAAAAATGTGCGTTTTTTAAGCATTTTAAGGACATTTTTGCGAACTCCTCCTAGGGAAATGATCGGAAAAATTCCAATCCAAGACAAGTTAAGCCCATATCCAATGTGATGCTAAATTGCGAAGAAAATGTTTGATAGCTCAATCGGGGAGGTCGTAAGCTAACGGTGAATACACCATTTTTGACGATTTACATCTCACAAATTCGTCCAAACCACTCGCATACAGTTTTACCGATATTCACGAAATGCTGTATATACATTGCTCTTATGAATCTGGACATATTTCAAATTGCCTTCCATTAGCCCCTCCCCCCATAAAGTTGGCAACTTTCTAAAATGGGCATTTTTTTTGCTTTTTAAGCAAATCTTTGCAAACTCCTCATAGAGAAATGATCAAAAAAAATCCAATCCAGGACAAGTTAAGCACATATCCAATGTCATGCTACATTGAGAAGGAATAGTCCTTCGCTCGAACGGGGAGCTCGTAGGCTAACGGAGAATGTACAATTGTTTACCATTTATACAGTGGGGCAAAAAAGTATTTAGTCAGCCACCAATTGTGCAAGTTCTCCCACTTAAAAAGATGAGGCCTGTAATTTTCATCCTAGGTATACCTCAACTATGAGAGACAAAATGAGAAGAAAAAATCCAGAAAATGTATTTGCAAATGATGGTGGAAAATTTGGTCAATAACAAAAGTTAATCTCAATACTTTGTTATATACCCTTTGTTGGCAATGACGGAGGTCAAACGTTTTCTGTAAGTCTTCACAAGGTTTTCACACACTGTTGCTGGTATTTTGGCCCAACACGCTGGGCAACACGGACTTTCAACTCCCTCCAAAGATTTTCTATGGGATTGAGATCTGGACACTGGCTAGGCCACTCCAGGACCTTGAAATGCTTCTTACGAAGCCACTCCTCCGTTGCCCGGGCGGTGTGTTTGGGATCATTGTCATGCTGAAAGACCCAGCCACGTTTCATCTTCAATGCCCTTGCTGATGGAAGGAGGTTGTCACTCAAAATCTCACGATACATGGCCCCATTCATTCTTTCCTTTACACGGATCAGTCGTCCTGGTCTCTTTGCAAAAAAACAGCCCCAATCATGATGTTTCCACCCCCATGTTTCACAGTAGGTATGGTGTTCTTTGGATGCAACTCAGCATTCTTTCTCCTCCAAACACGTCTAGTTGAGTTTTTACCAAAAAGTTCTATCTTGGTTTCATCTGACCATATATGACATTCTCCCAATCCTCTTCTGGATCATCTAAATGCTCTCTAGCAAACTTCAGACGGGCCTGGACATATACTGGCTTAAGCAGGGGGACACGTCTGGCACGGCAGGATTTGAGTCCCTGGCGGTGTAGTGTGTTACTGATGGTTGCCTTTGTTACTTTGGTCCCAGCTCTCTGCAGGTCATTGACTAGGTCCCCCCGTGTGGTTCTGGGATTTTTACTCACCGTTCTTGTGATCATTTTGACCCCACGGGTGAGATCTTGCGTGGAGCCCCAGATCGAGGCAGATTATCAGTGGTCTTGTATGTCTTCCATTTTCTAATAATTGCTCCCACAGTTGATTTCTTCACACCAAGCTGCTTACCTATTGCAGATTCAGTCTTCCCAGCCTGGTGCAGGTCTACAATTTTGTTTCTGGTGTCCTTTGACAGCTCTTTGGTCTTGGCCATAGTGGAGTTTGGAGTGTGACTGTTTGAGGTTGTGGACAGGTGTCTTTTATACTGATAACGAGTTCAAACAGGTGCCATTAATACAGTTAACAAGTGGAGGACAGAGGAGGCTCTTAAAGAAGAAGTTACAGGTCTGTGAGAGCCAGACATCTTGTTTGTTTGTCGGTGACCAAATACTTATTTTACCGAGGAATTTACCAATTCATTCATTACAAATCCTACAATGTGATTTCCTGGATTCTTTCCCCCCATTCTGTCTCTCATAGTTGAAGTGTACCTAGGATGTATATATATATGTATGTATATATATATATATATATATATATATATATATATATATATATATACATATATATACATATACATTATTACGTACACTTGTCTGGCTGGGCTTAGCCCCCAATGTTACTAGATCCAGGCAATCCTCGAATAGATCAATACTACACTTCCCCAGTTGAAACAATCAAGACAATGTTGTAGTTTATTTTTTTATAATATTATTCAATATAAGGTAATGTTTAAATATGCTAATGACTCTGAGGTATTGTGTAATGCTAACTGTATATAAAGAGTTATCTATATGCACCAATACACACTGTTACAGGAGTGATTCCCCTATATACAAATAGTGGCGGTGCAGCGCCGCTGCTGAAATATGCGCACCGCTGCTGAAATATGCGCACCGCTGCTAGGGCCAGCAAGGTACCCAAAAAAATATATATATATTTTTTTTAATTAAAATAATAATAAGTGGCGAACCTTTTTCATTTTTGATTGTTTGTTATGTGGATTTGTAGTATTTGTGTTACTGTATGTTCAATAAAGGTGTATTTTTGCTAAATCTTGAGACATTGCCACTGTATGTACTAGGCAGGGCCGATTGTTGGCATAGGTGACATAGGCGGTCGCCTAGGGGGCGCAAGATCTCGGGGGCGCCAGATCTGGGGGGCGCTGCGCTGGTAGCTCTGGGAGGGGAAAAAACCATTGGCACTCATCCTAATTTTCGGCCTTGATGTAACAACATTCATAATTAAGTAAAGGTAACACCCTTTTCACCTAGGTTACACTTCTCATTTGCCCTGTACGATGGGCGCTGTAAGTGATGAAAGTGGGGGATGTTGGCTTATCTGGCGCCCGCAGCTCACAGCCAAAGTGCGAGCGAGAGAGAGAGCGAGGGAGAGAGAGAGGCGGCGCACCGATACCGGCGCTGTTGTTATTAGAATCTGGTGCTAGCTGCGCTAACAGATATAAGAAGTAGATGTTTCTACAACCAAGGTGGAGGAGAGCTCTCCTGTCAGACTGAGAGGCTCAGGCATATGGGTGTTTTAGAGTTGTACCCCCTAGATCAGGTCTATAGTAATTGTGTGCTCAAAGTGCACCAGATTGAAGCATTTTACTTTAAAATGTTCAAAACAAATCTTCCCGGGGGGTCGACCCCCGTAGAGGATGTGACGTCCACCCCCCAATTCAAACATGTTCATACAATACTGAATACATTTGAAGCCTTTTTGACGTATATTACCTATGTCAATAAGTTTCTGTTTTTGTAGTGTATTTGTCTTTTGTAGAGATTTTTCATTTATTCTTTATATATAAAATCTCGCCTAGGGCAGCAAATTGGCTAGAACCTGGTACTAGGCCTCAAGAGCCTTTCTTGTGCTGGCAGACACATAGAAACAAATTGGCGGGCACACTTCGCACGTGCACACACTAAAAGATTCCACACGCTCCTCGCTCACATTAGGCTGGGCCCACGTGCCTTAGCACCGCTGCTATGACTCCCTAGGGGAAAAACTGCTGTTAGTTAGATAAACACTTATGAGTTTTGGATGTTTTCTTTCCAAAAAAGAACCGTGTGTTTCTCAGTGTTGTGACAGTGAACTTTAGGCCTCTGTTGTAGTTTTTATGTAAATGTTGTATAAAATCCTTTTTTATTTTTTTTATTTAGCACATTTTTACACACATCAGCACGTTGAAATAGGTTTTGAAGAAGATCCAATTGAAACTGAATAACTTTTGTATTACTTACTGAGAAAATAAACCAACTCACAAAATTTAAACAGATAATGGTGAATGCAAAAAAGGAAAAAAGTATGCACAACTGTTTGTTCTCACATAATTCAGACACACAAAATGCACAGACACACACACAGGAGCAGCATGGCTATAAATAGAGTCAGCTCATAGATCCAAGGAGTAGTGACATATGATTGTAGGGAACATGTACATGAAAAAGGTTACAGGCAGCCAGGGGCCCATTTGTCTTGTTTGGATACAAAGTACTTGATTCCCCAAATGAGTGGTGAGGAATCCCGTGACATCAGCACTTAATCACAGGCTGTTCACCATTATAAATCAGTTGAACTACTGACACCTGAACTTTATTCTTTGCACACTGTAAAGGCCACAGGCACAGGCTCATGCTATTAGCAGCCGGCTGATCCATTGTGTTTGCATTCAGGTCAAAAAGCAGGGCGTGGAATGCTCGTTGCATGCATCTCCTGAGCTTTGTGAGTGTCGAAACAATAAAATGACAAGAGAAGAAAACCCACATCGAGGATAAAAAATAAAAGCATGGAGGATCTTTTAAATATTTATTTATATAAAATAAAAATAAAGAAAAAGAGCTGTTAAACTGCTGCTGGGTTTGTCATCCAAATATGATGTTGTTTATTATATTTTAATTTGCCACAAACAATTATTAATAATAATAATAATAATAATAATAATAATAATAATGTGTATTCATCTTTTGTGATTAACAATATCATAAAGGTGCCTTATGGAGTTTTCTTGGAAATAAAAAGTGTGTACATCTTGGTGTTTCTCGCCCAAACACATTTGTTTATATTTGAGACAAAAACAAACATGGTCAATGCATTCTTCTTCCTCCAAAAAAACATTTTCAAAATCAATATATCCACTTTATGCCAGTGGTGTGTGTAGGTTACTCTTTCCATGTGTTCCATGTGTTCTATACAGGAGAGGGAGATAGAGAGTATTCCTAAATTATGTTTTGGATAGGTATGCAGAATTTCTTTATATTTACATATATTATTTTAAGTTTGCACATCTTTATTTCTTCAACGGAAACCAAAAACACATCCTGTCCAACTGAGTGGACATTTAAAAATCTCTTAGAAAAAACTGGATGAAAAACCAAAGTTCAAATCTTGTTTTATATGCCTAAAGGGCAATACAAACACTTAGTAAAAAGATCCTGACTGAGGGTGTCATAATTCATGAATGAAAGGATATGCAGCATGACAAAACAATCAGTCATGTCTTAAACATCTTGCCACTGTAGCTTTTTAACAAAAGGAAGAAACTGTTTGGGCAATTTCTGGACAGTGTGAGTGGAGTCACACTACTAAAAACACACTGTCATGTCATCGATATAATTGTATTCGTTTGACAACAATGCAGCTCTATGCACAGAGGAAGAAGTATATTTCTCAGGCTTTGAAACACACACAACACTTGTTAAGACATACATTCATTGTTGGTTTCATGATAATACAAACAAAAATATAGAATATTGCCAAACTTATCCTTGAGTGTGCACATTAAGTAATGTAAGAGCATCCCTTTTGGTACACAAGTTTTCATTTACTTTCGGCACCTGCTGCTTCTCTGTATAATTCCACCTTCCCTTTGTTCACTTCCTTTATTTTATTCTTGAATGGAAGGCAGCTCAGTTTATGCCTGCGATGCAGAGGGGCTTTATAAAGGCCTCAGGATGGCCACACTTTTTCAACTCAGAGAAGCAGAGTTTTTTGCAGAGGCACAGCTTTCATTTGATTCATTGAGCTCTGACAAGGCTCACGAGTTATTTGTTTGGTACTGGCTTCATTGCAACAAGGCTGTTGAATAGATGATTGACAGCTCTCTCCTCCATCCAGACATCAACCCCATCTGGTAGGATGATCGTGAACCTGTGTGCAGAGCCTTCCTCCAACTACATGGTTTAAAACAATATTGTTAAAGTGTTCATGAAGAGGCACTGTAACATCACATAGCGTGATGGAAAACCAACGAATATATATCACCAATTTATCACATGGAATGTATGATGTAATAAGTCAGTATTAGTATTTGTGCTTGTTTGATTTAACATGTGGAGATTGTCTTTGTCTCATCCATGTGAAGACCACCACCCCACGGCTCTTGATGCCTCAATGACACGGTCAGAGAATGTGTGAGCTCAGCAGCAGCTTGTTGGGCTGAGTTGTAAAGCATGTCCCCTGCTCGTCCTGCCTTTATGTGGCCCAGACAATAGGCGGACCTCCCAGCAATGCAGCTGGGCCGGGCCCTCCACAACAGCACTCAGCCATACACTGCAAAAAATCTACTCCGCTACTGTATGTGTCTTTTGGTCAACTCACCTCTTATCTACAATTACAATTATAATGCTGTTCCATATAACAACGACATTATAGACATTTTATGTAGTTATTCATTGCTTTCTTTTGGGAACACGATCAAAAGTGTAACGTTCTGGCAGAGGTTAAAATGCCTTCCACAGCTCGAGGGCATAGTAGTATATGAACAAAAAAAACTTCTATATTGTAGAAAATACACAGCAGTTCTAAAAAAGAGATTTCTATTTCTATAAGAATTAACGAACAGGTTTGTTAAAAAGTAGTTCTCTTATATTATTTATATGTAAAATACAAAATGTATTACCTCTTTCAGTGAGGATGACGATGTAAGCAATGATAACGATGAGACATTATTATTGGCAAGAAAATCTACAAGAGATTGTACAGTGCAATCAGAGAGATACAGTATGTCCACGTTTTTGAGCAAGTCCACGAATCCAGTCTTTGTCAAGTCTGTCACCACCTTCGCGCAGCTGCTGGCGCCACTTCGTCCGGTTCTCCGCCAGCCTCTCCCAGTTGTCCGTCGCAATGTCCAGGGCCTTCATGTCACATTTTACGACATCCTTGAAGCGCAGCAGTGGTCGTCCTCTGCCTCTTGAACCAGCGCTCAGCTCGCTGTATAAGATGTCCTTTGGCAGGCGGCCATCTGGCATTCTGCGAAGGTGACCGAGCCACCGCAGCCTCCTGACCTTCAGTGTTTGGAACATTGACTTGCTGCCCGTACGCGCCAGCACCGCCTCGTTCGTGACCTTGTCCCGCCATGTGATCCCGAGGATGTTGCACAGGAACCGCATGTGAAAAACATTTAGCTCTCTTTCGTGCCGCGCGTAAGTTGACCACGCCTCGGAACCATACAGCAGGACGCTGACCACGCAACATTTGTAGATACGTGTCTTAGTGCGCTCGGTGAGGTATTTGTTGCTCCAGGCTCTTGAGCGCAAAGGACTGAAAGACATTGCGGCTTTGCCGATACGAGTCTGGATCTCCTTAACTAATGACAGGTCACTGCTGATTGTTGAGCCAAGATACATGCTCGTTCACCATTACCGGCGACGCAAAAACAATATGCCAATAAAATATAAATACATCAAAAGCTAATATTAGGAGATACAAATTGAAGCAAGCTAGCTAGCTTAACATTTTGTTAAAAAATAATACAAACAAGTTACTTTCACACACTACATGCTCCATCCAAAACAGTTTACCAAAACACCCTTTATATCTCAGAGTTGGAAAATGTCATTCATTTTTAAATTTTTATATTCCTAAATAAAAAGGCCTGTTATGTAACGCATCATACTCTTTTCATTAAGATCCCTTTTTGTGTACACTTCTCAAACATATCTCTGAATGCAAAGCCTCAGACTGTAGTTAAAGATATTCTCAACAATCGATATATTTGGGTTGTGCAGAAATATTTTTTGCAGTGTTGTCACCCCGGCTCCTGTACTTGGGAAAAGTTCTCGGTGATTCAACTGTCACTCATGGGCGGCCAAAAGCCCGGTGAAAGGCTCTGTGCCGGCTGAGTGGTGAGCATTTCTGAGGCACAAGCGGGGGGGGGGGGGGGCTTTGTTCACAGCTTCCCACTCCACCAGCCTGCTTTTGGCTCTCTGGAAATGGGGCCACAGTAAACAAACAATACGTCTCGATGAATGGATAATGATGCACATGTTTACTAAGTGAGATTTCTGCAGCACATTCTCTGATAAAGAGCTGTTTCAATTCATGTAGTTTGTTTTACATCCAAAGAGAAAAACTATTTTCAATGATCTGTCTCAATTATCACCAGGTTGAGCATAGTTAAATTATGGTTTATCTTTTAAAGCCAGACTAAATTCACTGCAGCCAACAGTGTTTGATAATTAATACACTTTTTTTATTCCTCCTACGGCATATTTAGTTTGTGAATATCAAATCTAATTCCATTTAGATGAGGCATCTTGGAAGGAATTTCCTTTTTTTGACATTTGCAGCAAATAGCTGACACTGACAAACTTTATTGTCACAAGATGACAGTTGGGGGAAAAATATGTTTCCCGGTTTATCTGGAAGGATTAAAACATCAGGCAGACAACATCAAGAGATTGGAGAGGTCTACAGGACAGAGGAGCTGGGGGTCTGGGCTGCATTGTTCTGTGTGCTGCACATTGGGAGGCTCTGGGTCTTTGGTTCACCGGAAGAGAGCCTGGGAACAATAGGCGGCACACAAATCCCTCTCCTCACCTCACAAGGGCCTCTGCCTTCCATTCCCATGGCAAAGCACCGGGCTCAGGGGGGGCAGCCCATCAAAGTCACTTGACTCAGGAGAGCTCCTCTCAGAGAGGTAGGGGGCAATATCCTCTGTGGGGCCATTAAACACAAGCACCACAGAGGGTACTTGTTCAGGGTCCGAAGGACTCCGCCTGCTCATTAAATGCTGGCTTCCACATAATTCTTCTCAACAAATCATCTGAGACTTTTTCACAGAGAGAGGTGTTTCTTCTGCAGCTCTAATATAACATACGTGAGTTCTAAATGTGCTGAGCCATATGCTTTGTGTTAGGTCCAACTAATGTAACATCAACCAAGACAACCTGGCTCTCTCTACCCAGGACGCAAGGGCGAATCCCGCCTCCTCCCTCTTTAATGCAAATATAGTGAGATATTCAAATAAAAGTGATACCATTTATCCCAGTCTGAGTGTCATTTGTCTCCACAATTCCACACTTCCACATCATGTTAACCATACAGATTCCGCACTCGCTGCCCCAGTTGTAACTCCAGT